>MIEF01006268.1:0-61471 GCA_001870725.1 Taenia solium
CTTTGATCTGCCCCTTTTTCCAAGGTGTGCTAAGAAGTTGGTTACCGTGTCCTTAGCATTCAGATCTATAGGTCCAGGTAATTTATGCAGTCGACTTTTTTTTGCTTCCCTCTCGATTTTAATATAGAACTATTTGGGTGCCGCACCATTGCGCTTCCGCTGGGCGACCCGTCCTCCGGACCATGCCAGTGGGCGCAAGGGCTGCTTTATTTTTATCATTCCGTCTTCTTTCCTCCTCATCTTTTGTTTCTTGTACTTTTTTTCTCTACGTTTACATCGTGTAGCAGCTTTGACTCTCAAAATAAGTTATTTAGGCGAACCTTATTTATTTATTATTAGAGTGGCACCCTTTTACTAGTTGGATTGACTAAAATCTTCCTCGTTGCCAGCGACAAAATTGCCCTTCAGTTTAATTGACTGTATCCCATAACTTTGACAGGCTAAAGTGTATTTGAAAATCACGAAGAAACTTGAAATGTAGGCATTCTGTTGACCTAAACTGCTGCCCAATTTTTTTTAGAAAGCACCTCTCAAATTGAAATTTCTGGCTAAATCTCAATTTTATTGCAATTTAATTGATAAAACCCATTAAATTTTTGTAATGGTATAGTACCTCGCTGCTTTTTTCCAACACCTTCTGTTCCAAACTCTTTGATTTATGAGACAGCCAAATTGACACTTTACCATGCCTGATGTGAAACAATTTTTAATAGAATTAAAGTTTGTTGAGGATCAGTGGGTGTTAGGGATGTCATTGACTCTGTGACGTCTGCTTGATTATCAGGTTGGCGAAACTTGGTCGTCTGTCATGCATTGTAATAGTTTTTATTGTCGATTAAAAAAAAATCAGAAGACAATTTCTGACCTCTTGATGCACGGTAAAACTCCATTCACCCGGCTAAGTAAGCGAATGAAAATTATACTGGTTACGAGTGGAAACTGCAGTTAGTTTGCAACTGAGGATGACGTGGTAACCAATTGGGTTATCACAGCACAACCCCTTATTTTAATGCACAAATTGATGAATGGCAACTCCTTGGCGTTTTTTATTGTTGTGTCATTAAATCCATCAGTTTGCAAGTGCACATTTTATGTACCATGTCATTCCTAATGCTTTCGTTTGATTATTCCGACCACGAGGCACGAGAAAAATAACCTGTTATTCAAAAAGCAGGCGAGTACGAGTAAGCTTGAGATTCTACCTTCTTCGAACCTTTAATAAGGCGCGTCATCCATGCTTTCATTATTGGCTAACTAGCGAAGCCGCCGTCATGTGATCAACCGTGTGCCTTGTTAGAGCTTGTTTTGTTGGTTGTGTTTATTCTATATAATTAGGAACAAATTTTGTCCTGATATTTTGCAGTCATAATTTGTGAGTCCAACTCTCCCTCCCACAAGTTATAATATAATGAGCCGGGTGCCAAATTCCACACCATTGCCTACTATATCCAAAAAGTTTTTTAGAAATGATTGTAATTGACAATATGTTTTGAGATTTTTCAAATAGATTTGCTGTAGACAATGATCGGCCGACAAATGATTATTTGGATGCTTCCAGTGGAAATTTGCGACTGAGGGTAAGCATTGTATGTGCAGTACGCCTTTTATAAACGCAATCATTTTAAATGCAAAATAAATACAATTACAGGCTTAAAATGTAATGCTTTTTGCTAAAATGTGCAAACCATACATATACTAACTTAACGCGACGTTGACATACTCATCAACTTCCCTCCCAATGTCTCATGGGAGTACCGCCTGGATTCTTCCTGTGAGCACAACCTCTTTGACTTAAACACAAAAGATGCAGTAACTTGTTGTGGTTGGTTGTAGCAAAATGACTAATATTAGTCAGTTTTTAGAATGGCGTAAGATGCTGTTTTGACGCTATGATCGTCTACTTAATGTAGTTAAGTAACTGTTTGCCATGGGTGCAAATAGGCTATTCGTTAAAGTTGACGAAGTCAAAAGCATTTTACTATATTAGCCTCTTCCTACATAAAATCACCGTTTTCCGTTTCATTTATTGCAAAAAAATTACCCTTTGGCGTATTTCATTTCTAGATTAAATTCACCTGGAACAATAAAGGTTCTTCAGAAACGTAACTTGTTGATTGCAAAGCACTGGGCTGTGCAAACGCAATACCTGACCATGCCTAGAGCCGGCTTTGTTGACTGAAGAGAAAGAATGACTGTGTATTACTTCGGTTACTTGCTTAAGCATTCTTGTTTCGATTTCGCAGGAACTTAAGGCTCCACCATTCCACTTCCACTAGGATACATGGCCTCCGGATCATGCCGGCAGCTCCCTAGATCTGCTCTACGCTGACAGTGCCTACTCTGTCCTACTACTACGGCGTCGTCCGCCTTCTAGAAAGTCTCACACAGCTGCATTAAACATTCGCTGGCATGGTTTCCACCAAGCATTTCTTTTGTTCTGTGCACCAGTCTAAAGATGTGTATACAGTGCCTTCTGCACCTGTCAGTTTTGCGCACCATTTCCCATGAGGTTTCGCCATCAAACTGATTAATTGTTTTTCTTTACAACAAACGATCCGCCGTGTCCAATCCGCGGTTGTGAGCAGCACTGCTTCGAATTGTTGAGTTCCTTTACTGTATTTTCCGAACCAGCATTTGGTTTATGTTGGGATTAATTTTCCTAATTGGCTTGTGAAAATCTTATTTTAATTGCTTTTTGGGAAAATAAATCATCGTAATAGTTTGGTTGTTTGGTTAACTCTCGGCATCGGTGATGAGCCCACATAGGATGAAACGGTCGGCTCTCTGACCCATGTCAGTAATCTTAGTCGCTTCCGTATGTCGCCAGTAAATGTTCTGCTGAGTATTGCATCTTCCTTCGTCTTCAGGAAGGCTTTAGGGCATCGCGGCACTTCCTTTCACACCAGGTGCAGTAGAAAATACGCCAGGTATTTACTAGGCAATTTAATCGCATAAGCAGAAGTACGGGAGCATTGGAATGAAGAAGTAGTGTAAGCTAATTAGAAATTAACGAAAGAGTTCAAGAACGATAAGTGTGAGAATGGAACCTTTAGCTGCCATCATCGTGGCAGAAGTGGAGGTGGTTGTTTCATGTGGTGGAGGGACAGGTGGCTTCCATTCACCGTCACCTTCGTCGTCATCTTCGACGTCGCCTTCGTCGTACGCCTTATCCATGAATTTGAACACAAACTCCTTCATTGAGTGACCAAGAGCTACGGTTACATTCGAGGGCACTTGGGTCAGAGTTCCGTTGATTTTAATCGCAGAGGTAGCTAATGTATAAAATGAGAGAAATAACATTTCCAAAGCATCTAAATCACAACACGAAAAAACTATCCATCTTAATAGCAGACTTACAGACTGACCACGCACAAAGTCTTCGTGTTGCATCGCAATTTGCATCTTCAGGAGGACTCACTATCTGTAGAGGAAAACGCAACGTCATTTCGAGCCGTTATGTTAGACCTAATAAAATTAGGATGCATAAGAAACCTAGAATTCCCAAAATGAGTAAAAATAGCGGTTATTTTAAATACGAATTACGTGTAAAACTCTTCACAAAAAATAAAACTGACTAGAACTGATGTCTGGAAGCCCAGTGCAAGATCGACACAGTCGCCAACATGAGCCAATTTTCCGCACGACCAAGAACTACAATCCATCGACGTACTAAGAATTAATGCAGAAGGATTATAAGTCTCATCATTATGCACAAAAATACAAGAAGAAAAGGCAAAGGCTTAAAAAACTCACATAGTATTCTTGCAGGAATAGCCATTATCCGACTCTGTAGACGGAGTTGACTCAATATGTGGTGTGAATGTTTCTAGGCCCTCGTCGAAGACAGGTGTGCTCACCTTCTCCTCCTCCTCATATCTATCCGACTCAGTGGATGCACCACCCCATTCCCAGGACGGCGTTGATTCCACTGACTCGGACGGAAGGATCTCAGTCTCGGTTTGGAGATCCACGTATGGTGGCATGGTTTCTGGGACCTCGACGAAGACAGGTGTGCTCACCTTCTCCTCCTCCTCATATCTATCCGACTCAGTGGATGCACCACCCCATTCCCAGGACGGCGTTGATTCCACTGACTCGGACGGAAGGATCTCAGTCTCGGTTTGGAGATCCACGTATGGTGGCATGGTTTCTGGGACCTCGACGAAGACAGGTGTGCTCACCTTCTCCTCCTCCTCATATCTATCCGACTCAGTGGATGCACCACCCCATTCCCAGGACGGCGTTGATTCCACTGACTCGGACGGAAGGATCTCAGTCTCGGTTTGGAGATCCACGTATGGTGGCATGGTTTCTGGGACCTCGACGAAGACAGGTGTGCTCACCTTCTCCTCCTCCTCATATCTATCCGACTCAGTGGATGCACCACCCCATTCCCAGGACGGCGTTGATTCCACTGACTCGGACGGAAGGATCTCAGTCTCGGTTTGGAGATCCACGTATGGTGGCATGGTTTCTGGGACCTCGACGAAGACAGGTGTGCTCACCTTCTCCTCCTCCTCATATCTATCCGACTCAGTGGATGCACCACCCCATTCCCAGGACGGCGTTGATTCCACTGACTCGGACGGAAGGATCTCAGTCTCGGTTTGGAGATCCACGTATGGTGGCATGGTTTCTGGGACCTCGACGAAGACAGGTGTGCTCACCTTCTCCTCCTCCTCATATCTATCCGACTCAGTGGATGCACCACCCCATTCCCAGGACGGCGTTGATTCCACTGACTCGGACGGAAGGATCTCAGTCTCGGTTTGGAGATCCACGTATGGTGGCATGGTTTCTGGGACCTCGACGAAGACAGGTGTGCTCACCTTCTCCTCCTCCTCATATCTATCCGACTCAGTGGATGCACCACCCCATTCCCAGGACGGCGTTGATTCCACTGACTCGGACGGAAGGATCTCAGTCTCGGTTTGGAGATCCACGTATGGTGGCATGGTTTCTGGGACCTCGACGAAGACAGGTGTGCTCACCTTCTCCTCCTCCTCATATCTATCCGACTCAGTGGATGCACCACCCCATTCCCAGGACGGCGTTGATTCCACTGACTCGGACGGAAGGATCTCAGTCTCGGTTTGGAGATCCACGTATGGTGGCATGGTTTCTGGGACCTCGACGAAGACAGGTGTGCTCACCTTCTCCTCCTCCTCATATCTATCCGACTCAGTGGATGCACCACCCCATTCCCAGGACGGCGTTGATTCCACTGACTCGGACGGAAGGATCTCAGTCTCGGTTTGGAGATCCACGTATGGTGGCATGGTTTCTGGGACCTCGACGAAGACAGGTGTGCTCACCTTCTCCTCCTCCTCATATCTATCCGACTCAGTGGATGCACCACCCCATTCCCAGGACGGCGTTGATTCCACTGACTCGGACGGAAGGATCTCAGTCTCGGTTTGGAGATCCACGTATGGTGGCATGGTTTCTGGGACCTCGACGAAGACAGGTGTGCTCACCTTCTCCTCCTCCTCATATCTATCCGACTCAGTGGATGCACCACCCCATTCCCAGGACGGCGTTGATTCCACTGACTCGGACGGAAGGATCTCAGTCTCGGTTTGGAGATCCACGTATGGTGGCATGGTTTCTGGGACCTCGACGAAGACAGGTGTGCTCACCTTCTCCTCCTCCTCATATCTATCCGACTCAGTGGATGCACCACCCCATTCCCAGGACGGCGTTGATTCCACTGACTCGGACGGAAGGATCTCAGTCTCGGTTTGGAGATCCACGTATGGTGGCATGGTTTCTGGGACCTCGACGAAGTTGCATTAGGTTGCATTAGGTGGCAGTAGACATCACTGGCTTCACTCGTGGCAGTGGGAATGCCCTCGCTTCGCACCCCCATCTCTTCACTCCGGTGACACCTGGCGTACTCCTCAACCTCAGTGCAGCCGCCTTCTTTCCCACCCTCACCCCACCCAACAGCCACGCCACATAGTCCTTACTTCGCTTCGTGAGTCATCGGTGTGCCAGTGAGTGCGCGATGAATGCCGTCGGCTCGGTGGCAGGCGACAAGTGAACGAATGCAACTGAGCGAGTGGTGAACTCACATAATGCGGTGGCAATGATCCATTGGGAAGTCTGCCTGTGGAGGGAAGTTGTCATTGTGTGCTGGCGTGCTCACTCCCCCCTCCTCTTCCTCTTCATCCTCCTCCTCCTCATACTCCTCCGTCTCACCCCACTGCCACGATGGCGTTGACGCTCTATTCTCCTGCGTGGTGTCATCTACTTCTTCATCTTCATTGTCTTCTAGGTTTTCATCCGGAACATATCGCCATTGGAAGGAGTCCTGTCCCCTTTCATTTATTGTGGCCACATAGAACGGTATTGTCTCAAGCGTGCCGTTGATGACTACTACGGTTTGATCTGCAAACAGTTTGTGAATAATGGGATTTGTCTGATTTTATCCTTTTTGTGTAATCGCTGATTTTACATCCATTGAATCAACCTACCTTCTACCGACACACACACGCTCTTTTTGTTGTCGCATTTGGGATCCTCCGGTGGATTGATGCGCTTCAATGAAGATGTCGGTTTGCATAATTTAGCGTAGTTGGAATGAATGGCCTTGCCATACCTTTGAGTCACACGCAACTCACCTTGACTTTTCTTCCTGTTTCCACCCGCATTCTCACACAATCACCAACTTCCGCCAACGTCCAGCAGTACCGCTCCGTGCAGTTCATTTCGGTGCTGCAATTGCACACATGTTTGCTTTCACTTTACTTTTACTTGACCTTTCCTTTTGTGCGATTAGTGTATAACATTATTTTTATTGTTTTCGTGATCTTTTTCTTTCACATAACAATTTTTTGTACTGGGTGCTTTTATACTTACATAATACGGTCGCATGTGTATTCTGGATGCTCTGTCGATTCTGAATTCTGCTCCTTGTCACCAAATCGCCAGCGGAATTTTTCGGTGCCGTCTGTATTCATGTTTTTTACCACAAATGGTACTTTTCGCAGAGTTCCCCTGATCCTTATCCCATTTTGACCTTAACGCAGAACAAAGCAGCTTATCTCCATGTTGCCTCCGTTTAAATTAGGGTTTTCATCTGTTCCCTTCACTTACCCATTCTCGATACGCATACCCGTCTGTTTGGTTTGCATCCTCTCCTCTTTTGCGGAATTATGCGCTGGTGGGTAAACAGTAACATTACCGATTAAATATCTGTCGCACTTTTACTGATAATAACTCCTCTCAATTTGTCCCTACTGCCTTACATACTTCCTTGTTTCCAATATTTAATATTAGGAATGATTAAAGGGTACTAAATGCCCTCTCAGTGAAGTCCCTTTATCGTTCAATGCACTCCGATAGCACTGTGTTTTTGTCCCCCTTCTCTTAAATGAATTGGAGGTAACGGCATGTAATTGTGAGGTCCAGTCTGCAATTCTTCTTAAGAATGTGGTGAGTTTCACACTGGCGACCCTGGATGGGCCTTAGATTGCAAAGGACATGTAGCTTACCACAACTGGCTCCCCAGTATCAATCCGCATTGCCACACAGTCCCCCACTTCTGCCGACGTCCAACACTGATCTGTCGTGCAGTTCATTTCTCGGCTGCAAAGTACACAACATAGTGGCTCAAATCATTTCAGTAACAACCTCTTTTGCAGCTTCGTCATTCTTCGAACCCAATACCACAGCAAACAGCATTCCCCTGACATCAGTGCAGTAAAAATGAGGGCATTCACCCATTCTTTGATTAACAGTGTCAATTTCGTCTCAAAGGTAATTATTTGTAAGCATGGTTGAGAGCGTTGGGAACTTACATTATTCTGTCGCATTCTCTTGGAAAACGGCCTTTTCCTTCAGACCTTCAACGAAATGTCAGAATGTTAGCAAAAGTCATTCCCTCATTCCTATTTCTATGCACATAACGTATGTCAGAATAGTGCTGCTCCCTTTTTGGTTCCAATCGTACCTTCGGTTCAGTCTGCCAAAGACATCTTATTTTTGGTTGATGGCAACTCGCGCTTGAGCTACCATCGTAATGCTCTTTAACTTGATACAATAAAGCGACGGTAACGCGTTAATTGTTTGCTTAACTCTGCGTCCCAGTAACAGACTGCTAAGTGGACTGTGCCGTTATACCCTTGTCTGGCGGTCTGGTATCTGAGCCATGTCAGCGCCTTCAACTCCTCCTCCACGTCGACGATTCATTTTCCACCCGAGAGTTGTGTCTTCTTCCATCTTCAGGAAAGGCTTCGAGGCGTCACAGTGACGTCCCTTCGCCTTGTATTTGTGATACACATCCCTACTCTCCTGCATACTTCTAAGCCCTCGTTTCATCCTAATTTAATCCGAATGCAGTGCTACGTGTAAGTACTGAATTACAGAGGATGAACTCAAAGTAGCTAATTTATTGTGTTTCAATGTATTTAGTGGGTTGTGCCTACTTACGTGCATGTAAGTATGCAAGCATATACATGTACTTACTTCGCTTCAGCCACCAACAGTAGCGAAAGCCCAAGCAGGAGGACAAGGGCCCACCTCAGACTCATGTTGATTTGTGAACGTAGAGTTGTCGATACGAGCCTTTTTATAGTCAATCGGCAATACGAATACCCTTAGGTATTATAACTCCAATGACTACACTTTGGCAAGTGCTTTCATTGGCTAGTGTCATAAGTGTCGCAGACGTGTGATTCTCAAGTATCACTTTTGCTAAGCTAAGTGGATACTTTCTCATGCTATGAACACCATGCATTCAATGTGGAGCACACATACGCTAGCTCGGTCTTGAAGAAGAAAATGAATACTAAAAGTAGTCCGAATTAAGCATGGCAAGGACGTGTCACCAAGGGGACATTAAGTAGAAACGGTTTTTTGCCTTGTGTCGCTTTCCATTGACAACCAAGAGCCGAGAACTGGGCACATCGTAGTGTCAATGAGAAGGTATCGAGCACCATGCCGGTAGCACTGGATGTAAACGAAACATTGAACTCAAGAATAGCAAGGTCCAGATAAGCATCACAAAGTGAGTTGTGTGATACAGAGGCTCGGAGCGAAGTGAGTCTCTGAGCCGCATTCACTTCGGTGAACCATTCCATCCTCGAGTTTTGCAACACACAATTAATACTGTTAGTGACAATGTCTTTGGGGATTTTGTGCACATAGCCTCGATGTTAGTGGGTAAAGTATGAAGTGGCCATGTAAATGGCACTAGCTTCGTATTCCTTAGCTGGATGGAACCCACTTCAATGACAGCAGGGGAGAGGTGAAAGGCCTCCTCTAGGTAAGTACCGCAGCAATCATTCAATCGAAATAAGTCTCTTCTACTTATTTTTGGTTTGGCGCATTTGCAGTAGGGCCGCCGAACATTCAATTCTGTAAAATTCAAAGTCATTGGGTTAACTAAGCTCTTGCCTTGCGTTCGCTAGTTCCATCCAATAAACACTCGATTATATTGCAATTTTTGTGGGTTATGGGCCATTTACTCGTTGTTTTTTTCGGTTTCACACATTTTTGCCTCTGATTTTACCAATATATAGTAAGCTCATGATTTCGGCATCTAGCAATACTTCTGGATTTTGTGACCACGTGATGGAAAACTATCGGGCTCTTTTATTGTGTTTCTTTAATTGCAAATTCTTTTTGCATGTCACGAGCTCCCATGATCTGGCAATTCCTATCGCACCATACAACGTAACCATGAGGGAAATTTTCTGTCACGGCCAAAGGTTTAGCCTTTCTTTTCACCTTCCTCACTTGCTGTGGGTCTTCGTTCCCCCGAAGGTAACTCATCATTGCTGAATGAGGTAGCCCAAACAAAGTAATAGTGAACTTTTAATCATGCATTTATCAACGACAATTAGAACTCTGTTATCCCTAGAGCTTAATTACTGACGATCGCTTGTTTTTGTTGCCATCGTCACAATTTATCTGCATACTTGACAAGGTAGCAAAGGCACCATGGCAACTAAGTTCGTTTTCAATTGCATAATATCGAGACAGTTAAGAGGCAAGTTGCGAGGCCGCCCACGCATCTCTCGTTGTGTTGCACACTTGATGAAGACTAGCTTTCTAACCCCCCTACAGTAAATTTTATCATTTGCAAAATTGATTACAACATGAATAAGAATGGGCAGAAGTTTGTGATTCAGTGCTCATGCCATTTGTTTTCAAGTTTAACTTTTCCCAGAAATGATGAGTTTGGAGGTGCGTGAGCAAAATTTATCAAATTCTTTTTAATGATTAAATGCTATTGCTTGGGTCACGTACTTATCCAGTAATGACCGCCTGAAAATGTCCTTCAGTGGCTCCGCACAAACAGCAATGTTTTAATTGTGACTGTGATTTTCCAGTCCGCTAACGACGTAAATGGGAACAGAAATTGTACCTGACCCAGACGGTAGACCTCTGGGATGTGCTAGTAGTCCGGCTCACTTCTGTAGGTCGACAATGCACTTTCTGTCCTGGTATTATGGCTTCTTTCGGTCTTCCAGAAGACACGTAGAGCTGCATTGCTGGCAAGAGAAAAGGAATCCGACCCTACATTTTAAGTGCCCTCATTTACTCAAAGTCTAGACTGTAGCTCTATCTCGGGTGAAGTTAGTAAAAAGTTTGTATCAGTGCAGAATGCATTGATTTAAGTATGGCAAGTCGCCAAAAAATCATCTTAGCCTTACCAAGGTGGATCCCGTGTGAATCATAAGATGACGTAAAATTTAATGGCGCATTAATTCGCAGCTATTCTTTTTGTCAGCCTCACCATCATTCCTGCTATCTGCTCCGCATTGCTATGCTTTCCTCCTTTCGATAAATTGTTATGGGGGTTTAAGTTAGGCGAAAATTGCAGGACAACTTCTCAGCGGCTAGCTTTAATGGCTCGTGGCTTCTCTGAAGATGATTGAAGAAAGAATACTCGGGCAGATTATGTTCTGACCACGTGGATCAGAACCTTGGGCCCACTGGTACACGCACCACTGACGAGACTGGGAGTTGGCGAAACAATTAAAGCATCGTCTGCGGCGATCTCCTTCCCATATTAGTCAATGCTGTTAGAAACGCATGCACTAACAAATCGTGTTGGTCATCCAATTGAGTCACAAACGTCACTGATCCCTCTCACCAATTCTGCTGGATCTGCAGTTACACTCTCTACATACACTGCATTGTGGCGAGAGAATTGTGTCAGTTGTCACACATTCCATCGCTAGTCGTGCGACAACCGATCCGAAGCCAGAATAATTTAACCAAGGATAGGGCTTGCCATTGTTTCGCGGCTAATGTATTTCCCGTCTATGCCACCTTGCCAGTTGGCTCTCACTTTAATGCTGCCCAGCTATCTCTGTCTAGCTGTGTTCCATGCACCTGTTAGGGATGTGGAGAAGGCAACGTATGTTCACTTCATTAACATCTTCACACAGCTGCGATAGACAGCTCCGCAACAAACCTTCCTAGATGGTGTACAGCCATAGCTAGTGCTAATAACTCCTCTAGAGACGCCGAAAGTAGCCGTCGCTTTCAACTCTTCACTCAAGAGTCATCACAGCGTCTCCCATCCGCAGCATGTGGTTTCCTCATGTCACGTTGAGAGTGAGCATTCAGTAGCAGAAAACGGGATAGGAGTCCTCTAGGATCAGGCATGCTTTTCACGGCCACCGATGTAGTGTCCCATGGCTTCCCTAAAGACGTCGTAATGGGGTGGAACATGCAGTTTCGACATGCAGTAGGGATTGGTGTTCACTGACATGGCTTGGAGACCAGGTTGCTTGGAGGGCGGTCAGTAGCCGAGCCTTAGGTTGCCCTTAGCAAAACCGAGAGATCAACAAGCCATCAAGTCCTGATGGTACTTGCATTTCAAATTACAGGTAAAGTAGGCACTATGGCAGTGCTGTAAAAGAATGAGACTACTTTAAAGCCCATCCCCATCGTTACCTGCTTCCGACTCGAAGTCATTTATTCAAAGATACTTTATCACACATCAAATGCGTGGCAAGCGTGTGCATATAATTCCCTCTTGACAAGCACATCCTACTGCATTATGCCTTGGCCACTTGTTGTTTCGTGGCCATCTTCTTGTTCAAACACCTTTCGGTGGAGCGGATCCCCACTCTCACTTGTCGTGTCTCTCCAAAGGTCATGCATCAAGCTTCAGCAATCACACCTTCAAATGATGCTAAATCCAGCTTGTAATGCAGGCCAGCCGAGATCACACAAACTCCTACCGCCATGCAATGGTATGTGAGATTGAAGTAGGATGAAAGAGGTAGAGCGAGTAATTAGATTCACCTCACCGAGGCACTGACGTATATGCTCGGGGTTTTAGAGAGGTGCTTGAAGCACCACATTTCACAGACTCCCACGTAGGCAACCAAATCATTGCAGAAGCCTACAACTCCTGTTCTACTTTGTACAACCGCTCATAGACTTTCCAACATTACCACACATTCTCACCAACGATTTCAAAGTGGTTACTTCGTTAACATGGAGGGGATGATCTCGAATGCCATGCAGTCCTACGAGGGAGACACGTTTCACTGTGGGGGAGGTGCGCACCACTGGTTCTCACTTCACAGCACTCACATATGCTACAATTCAAACGGTCGGTTGAAGCGCTTTCTTGACAATCTGGGCAGTCCAATGTCCGTTAGGACCGATTCTCATGCCACCAAATTGACGGCAGATGGGATTGAATAAGATGATTTGAGTATGCTTGCTTCACAACGCTGACTTACCTCAGTTACGGAGTCGCGTCTGTGGATGAGCTTTACAGAAATGCATGTTTATTGTGATAGGCCGATTAGCGGTTTTACTCTCGGTTCTGCCACCACACCTTCATCGGATGGGCCGGTTTCTGGGCCATGCCGCTAGCCAAAAGGCTTAACTCTACGTCAGCATTACAAATTCAGTTCAAGCATAGCGCCCCCTCTAGTGTTAATGAAGGCCTTGATGGGTTGTGTTGTGGCTATTGAGGAAAATGCGATGGATTATAGTAGTACAGGGCTTCAATTAGCTTTGGTTTTATTTAAATGCAATTGCAGTGGCTATCAACCCAACAAGAATGCGTGAGTAACGTGAGAGGAACACCCTCTGCTACTGGATTGTATGGTGTGAGTGCCAGAACTACCAGCTATGACCTATATTACTTAGAAACGTAAGATTACGCATTCATGTGTCAAGCCAATGGTTGCATTCATGGTTAACTGGATAGTATTTGCGCAAGTGATTTCAATTCATGGAGAATTTAATTTAACTGTGCTATTGACTGAAAATTTTCGGTGCCGTTCGAGAAGTACAACTTAATGCAGCTTAATGTTTATCCATTTGTAGTAAAGATGCAGAAAATTTCATTAAAGAAACTTTGATACCTAAGTCCTCCCAGACCAAATGAGTGCGTGCGTCCAAGCAGAACACAAGGTCTAACAGAGAGGTGACAAAGGAGAGCACTGATTCCTCAGAAGTCAGCATAACCGATCGACCATTTAAAAAAACTCTCGTTTCCACTTCCACACCTTTATCAGGGCGGGAAATTTTGTCACTTCTCCAGTACTGCAAAGCTGATGCTGTTAACATTGACATCCAAATGAATGCCTAATGAACGTTTATTGCTCTCTTTTGGGTAAAACAAGTTCATTACCACTCGTTGTTAAAATGCGTTGTTTCTTGTCCAAAATTATTCCAAACAGTTTTTTTATTTCCCATCGCTTTATGCTTGTCTGATGCAGCCTCTTTAGCACCTTCGAACACTTGGATGAAAAGCGTTTCCCAGCTCTCCCGACGGATAGCAGGTGACTCGGGTGGAAACAAGAGTTTGTTTATCCTTTGTCTATGTTGCACCACCAAGTGTGCTAAAGTCTTCTGCAGAGGCAAAGTGTGGCATCGATCCGGAGATCTTGACGCCGGAGGCTTCTAACTGCTGTACTTTACGGTCCCACCTTCAAGTAGGTCAGGAATTTCTCGGCGCTTCACCATCCCACTCCGTCATACACAGTGTCAAATAGGCTCGCTTGTGCTGAATGATGAGCAAGTGTACCCGATGCAATGCCGGATATTGATAAGTACACGTATCATGGCCACTTACATTCATGTCATCCAAATGGAATTGCTCTGATTGTTCTAAACATGCAAGACATCAAATAATTTTTGGAAGATACATATGCCAACAGGACAGAAGTCTGTTTAGCTAAACTGCACCTAACTGTATTCAGCTGATGGCTTAAAATAAGCAGAGACAATGTAAAGAGATGGTAAATGCACATTTCTTTTGCCCTGTTAAGGTGGATGATTAAGGGGAAATTACATTAACTCTCACAAATAGTAATTATTAGTTTTTGTGAAAAAAAAGCTGTTGAATTTGTTACCTAACCATTTTAAACTGCCTAGTAGTCTCCTCTACGTTTTGACTACTCAAAGTGACTCTGATTTAAGCTAGTGCATCAAATGTCATGCTGGGTAATTAACAAAGTCCAGTGGGAAGGTTGCAACGGTGACGTTGATGAGTGCACTCACAATGGTCAATGATATTCCTGACGTTGAAATGGTGTGTTTCTGGTTTTTTTAAGCATACACGATGGCTGATTTGGTTTCAGAGGTAAGAATGGCAAAGGGATGAGTAATCTGTTAAGAGAATTTTATTCCTGTTTAATTTACCTAATAGCTTAAAATAAGAAGGGACTCTCGCAATGGGCTAGAACGCGCCTTTTTTTATTTTTAGCCCCGAATCGTGGGTTAATTTATGCCGATCCGTTAGTCCCTCTGATGTAATTTTCTTAGTCAGTACTGCGGCCTTGCACCTCCCAGTGTGAGTATCCAGTTCTTCTGTACATCTAAGGTTACCATTTGATAAGCTGCGCCTGAATGAAATTAAAAAAATCAAATGGATTTCGCCTAAACTCTGCACTTTTTAATAGGCGAGTAAGGCTATTGGTGGTCTTATGTTTAGAAAAATTACTACAATGTTCGAAATGCACTGTGTGAAGCGAGGTGGATTGTTAGTATACGACATTCTCTATGTGGGTGCATGATTTCTTGCATCAAGTGTTGGTATTCTATCCACCTCTAAAAAATGTTACCTAACCATCGGCGCACCATACGTCCTTGATATATTTAATCTAATTTTTGCAAATGCAGTTCCTACCCGTTAACTAGAAATGAATGAACCTAGCTTTCGCAAATATTGCCTACCGACTTGCATTTAACAACAGTTCTTCGATATTTCCCTGTTTTCAAAAGTGTTCGAAAAAGTCGGTTCCATGGTCTCAGGCATCCAAATCTTAAGGTCTAAGTAATTTATGGGTAAGCCTCTGTTTTCCTTCCTCATAATTTTGGTAGAGGGCCATTTAGGCACCTCACCATTGCACGTCCGCTGGGCCAGATATCCTTTGGACTGTTCCAGTAGGCCCAAGAACTGCCGTGTTCCCAGTATTCCGTCTTCTCTCCTTCCCATTTTTCGTTTTTGTGCACATTTAATCTTCCTACATTTCCATCGTTTAGCAGCTTCGACCCTCAAAGTAAATTATTTAGGCAAACCCAATGTAGTTTTTTAGCAAATTGGCATCCTTTCATTAAAAGGGTTAACTGAAATCTTTCTTGTCACCTACAAAAAAGAATTGTACCCCTTTTTAAGTGACTGTATCCCATAATTTTGACAGTCTAAAATGTGTTTAGGACTAGTGGAGCAAGTTAAAATATAGACATGCCTTAAAGCATTTTTTTTTAGTTTTATTAAAGGATCTCTTTTTAACCTCTGAATCAATCTTACTTTTAATTAATATAATTAAAAACCACATCGAACTTGCTAAATGGTTTTTTATTTCCCTGTTTTTCATCCACCTCCTTTCCCAAATGCCTCGGTTAAGGTGACTAACAAGTGAACATTTCATCATGTCTTTGAGTGAGAAAAAAGCAAAATGAACTATTATTTTGAAATTTTCAAGTAAAGTGACAAAACAAATACCCTTTGGGCTAGTGTGAACCCCAACCTTTAGTTTTTTCCTCCATGCCAAGTATCCACCATCCAAATTTAGGGGTCTCAATGGTATAGATATGGAGTTGCCACTGATATACACTTTATTAAAACTGCTTATGGTTTTGCCACTTCAAATGATGTTAGAACTATCTTTTGTTTCGAGGAAAGCCTTGGGCGACTATGGTATGGCTTTTGAGGATAACTCAACATATTTTAGGTGTGAAGGATTCTGATTAGCTTTGGTTCTAAATTGGAGATTCTGGTGATTATCCACTCAACGAGAATCCATGATTAATGCCATAAGATCAACCTTTGGTTCTGGATTGTGTAATATGAGTGCCAAGGCAACCAAATGAGGCCTAAGTCAGTTGAGAAGGGATGAATACGCATCTTCGTAAAATTTCTTTTATAAATCATAGTGACTAGTGCGCTATTTAGTTGACTTTGTGTCAACTTCATTAACATTATTTACCCATTTAACTTTCAAACCTTATAAATTTCATTTCAAACCCGTAATTAAGGGGAAATGTTTGATGCTGTTCAAAAAATGCTAAATTCGTTACAACTTCGTATTTACCATCAACTGTTGCATAACTATAATAAGGAATCCATTTATGCAAGAATCAGTTTTAATACGTCGGTTGGCAATGGGTTTCTTTGATTCACTACCATTATTTCTTCATTAGACGGCCTGGCCTATCACGGTACACGTTTCGCCTCAGTGTGATGTCCTCATTCGACTTCAAGCAAGTCCCGGGGCTCAATGTTGGTGACAGCGACAAGATGGCCCACTTTTATGGGATACCCATTCTAAATTCTACTGCTGTGTGATAAACCTTAGTGGGGCGGAAGAGGAGCACTTGTGGGGGATGAGAGAATCTGTGACCACACCCGAATTGAATGAGTTGAAATGACGTCTGTCTTCGGCAGCTACGCCAGTCACACGGTCAGCAGAAAAGCAATCATCAACTTACTCGACATTAGACTAAACCACCTAAAAAAATCACTCCAAAGCTCTCCACCGCTACCGCGTGTTGAAGGCAAATATATCAGCACTCGTTACCTCTTTCGCTTCCCTTCTAGCTGGATAGAATATCGACAGGTGTTACTAGATGGCACTAAAATGATAAAATGGTGCCCTCATCTAAACATATTAAAGCCCCACCCTTTATTATTTGACTCTAGTTTTAATCTAGTGTACCTACGATTAGCGATGGATATAAGTGATGATTAACACATTTCCTTTTCCCTGGATACAGTTTCCGTATAGTAAGGAACTCGAGATCCAGTGGAATCCCTGACAACACTTGGTAGCGTTGCGATCAAGTATCTTCTCAGTTAAATGGACGTGATGACTGGCCCAGCTGGCTAGTGGGTGTTCCTCCCTACAGCCTTAATTACCTTGCGATTGACGACGCGGGAAGGTGACTAAAAGAGGTGAGGGGCTATGTAATAATATGTTTGGTATACTTAATGCTCAAACGCAGTAACGGGTAACTTGGGATCCCTACCATTATACTGCGACGCTGTTTGACATCCTAGCCATGCCAACATTCCCTAATCCCTTCTTTACTTCGGAAGTGCATATTACGCCTAAGTTTAATGTCTTCTTTCGTCCTCAAGCAGGTCTCGAATCATCGCACAAGCATGAAGTACTTAAGCTAACCATAGTTTCTGAAAAGCTTTCAATGTTATTAAAACACGCCTCTTACATGGGTTAATTTGTTTCACTTATGGGTCACCCAAATTTTGCCTTTTTTACTATCGTTAGTGGTATTTTGTAGCACTAATTAAAGAGTGAGGAAAATTACTACGAATTACGTTTTGACTACTCAAAGTGACTCTGATTTGATTTTCTTGTACATCGACGGAAGAAACTAAAATGCTAATGCGCAATGATGGGAGAAGACTCTCACGATAGGCTGGTGCATTCAATTTTTTAATCTGTGATCATGAATTACACTTTGAAGTTTACTAGTCCATCAGTCTCCTTAATGTGGATTTCCCAATCGGTAAGGCAGTCTTCTTCCTATGGTACGAGCATTCAGCTCTTCTTCACGTCCAGAAAAACTATCTGATGAGATGTGTGTCAAAAAACTAAAAAATCAGTCGACTTCAGCCAAATTCCGTTTTTATTTACTATCGTTAGTCTTGATTTGCAGTCTTAGTAGGGGATTGAGAAAATTACCAGGATGTACGACAAGTTCGACCTGTAGCGAAGTGAATAGTTAGGATACGCCACAAGATATATGCCACTCTCTATGTGGGTGTATGTTTCCAAGCCTCGACTGTAAGTGTTTCACTTACCTATGAGAAACGTTGCATAACTATAGGCGTTTTAATCCCTTGATATTTTAATCTACTTTTTGCGCATCCAGTCCTTGTCCGTGAACTGAGAAGACATGAATCTAGCTTCCTTAATGCTACCTACTATCCCACATTGAATAACAGGCTATTTTTCAACTGGTTCACAGTTCTTCAAACTTTCCGGAACTTTGATCTGCCCCTTTTTCCAAGGTGTGCTGAGAAGTCGGTTGCCGTGTCTTTGGTCATTCAAATCGACAAGCTTCGGTTGTAGGCTTTTTGTTTGTTCATCTCTCGATTTTGGTTGCAGGCCACTTGGGTGCCCGCCATTGCACGTCCTCCGCACCATGCCAGTAGGATTGAGCATTGCTCTATTACTAGTATTCCGTCTTCTCTCCTCCTCATCTTTTCTTATATCACACTTTCCTTTCTACAGTTCCATCGTTTAGTAGCTTCGACCCTCAATATAGATTAGTTAGGCTAACCTTATTCATTTTGCATTAGATAGGCATTCTTTTACTAATTTGCTTAACAAAGATATTTCTTGTTGCCTACATAACAAACTGCATTCCTCTTTAGGCAACTGTCTCCCAAGTTTTTATACAGATGAAAGTGTGTTTCACAATCATAGAACAAAACATCTTTAATTTAAAAAACACCTTTCAACTTAAAACTTTTAGCTGAATCCCGATTTTGGCAAAAGGCAATTAATAAAACCCGTCAAACTTGCGTAATAATACAATATTTCCCTGTCTTATCTTTTCCTTCTATCCCAAGCCCTTGAATTGATGAGATTAATAGGTTGACACTTTATCATGTTTCACATGGGCAATTTCCGAAGCAATTAAAGTTTTGCTAGGGATCAGTGGGCGTCAGGGTGCCATTGACTCGGTGACGTCTGCTCAGTCATCGGATTGGTGCAACCTGATGCATTGTTGATTAAAATAAATAAAGGAATGATTGCCGAGTTCTTGATGCACATTACAACTCCATTCCCTCAGCTAGATAAGAGGGCAAAGAGACTCATAACAGCACAACTCCTTCGTTTTATGCGCAAATTGACGAATGGCAATTTCTTGGTGCTTTATTTGTTCCATCAGTTTGCGGATGCATACTTTGTGTTAGCCGTCCATCAAAGGCAAATAAGCTTGCAAGTCCACCTTTTTCTAACTTTTGGTGAGGCACCTTACTCGCAAAGATCCCTGTAATCGAACGTTACCCCATGGACCTTATTGTTATAAATACTCCTTCTTACAGCTTTATCTATTAGCTGCGCTACAAGAGAATTTTTGCCTATTCTGGCATCTGCTTCTACATTAAAACCTACTATATCCAAAGAATACTGTTAAAGCTGATTATGTTAATTAAACTGATTTGTGGTTCCTCGCCATGATTTTCTTCTAGACAGTCATCAGCTGCCAAATTTTAATTTTAATGTTCGAAGTAGACACTCGTAATTGAGGATACGTGAGGTATACAGAGTGGACCTTTTATTAGCGCAATTATCTTCTGCATAAATTAGATAAAAAACAGTTACATAAAATTAGTTTTTTTTGCTAAAATACAGAAACCACAAAAAATACGCAGCCAGCATAGACCTACCCACTCTCTTCCCGCTCAATCTCTTATGAGGATCTCATTTGGCGTATTCCAGCGGGCGCACAATAGATGAAGTAACCTGCTGTAATGTGAGGTAGCAAAAGGAATAAATTTGATAATGTTTTGAGGATTGCATAGGATGCTGTTGTGACGCATTGGTAGTCTACTTAATGCATTTAAGTAACTGGTCATCAATGGTTCAAGCGGATTATTTGTTTGAGTTGATGAAGTCGGCAGCAATTTACAATGTTATCATCTTCCTACATGAGATTCCCTTCTTCTTTTTTGTTCATTGCCGCATTTGGATACTTGGTTTAATTTATCTGATACTATCAAATTTCCTCTTGTATTTTGTGGCTTGGTGAAACCTTGGTTGCCACTGCAATTACCGGTGTTCGCCGTGACCCTAAAATTGAGAACGTTGTAACCCATTACGGTTCGCTCATTGAAATTGTATATTTCATGCACCTGGGAGGTTTAGACAAGGTAAATTGGATTATGAATTGAGCTCCCTCTTTGCTTGTAAGGAGGTTTAGAGCTACGACTATCTGCTGTGTCAAACTAAAGAGAAATGGAGTCCAGTTATGGCAAGGTAGAGATCCTTATCATTGCTCTGCTGCATTGCCATGTTAAAGGGTCTATTTTGTTTGGGCTAAAAGGCAGTTAATGATGCGTGCCTTAAGATGACACAATTAACAGAGCCGCATTGAGAATGTTCGACTCGATTCCTTGAGAAAAGCAGCTACCGCTCTATGAGGATGCACCACTTACTCATAATACCTTTGCCTTTTTGCTAAGACTCTAAGGACTAATGAAGTAAAGTGTCTTGCAATGATATTAAGACATCTTAAAGATTGAAAATGCTGTCAGTGTGACACTCCAAAAGCTCTCCATGCAGTCTTTACCGACTTATGGTTCCGTAAGACTGGTACTGCAAATTTGACTCATCTTGCTTCTACTCTTCTCCTTGAAGAAATACCGCTCAAAGTTTCTTTTTAATGGGCAACTTCCCAGGCTAAGTAAATCTTGCAGAAGTGCATTCCAAAATCATCTTTCGTTTTCCTTTTCGTTTTTTCTGATTCATAACATTCCTTCATTGGTTTCCTTTGCTAAGAAAAAATTTCTTAAGTTGTTTCTGTGTTCTGTGGATGTCTCACGTTTGAAACACAACGATCAATTTCAAAACTTATTTATAAATAGCGACTTACTTTAGAATACACAATAACTGGGGGCCTTAGGATTTCCTTATAGACGAAGAAAGACGTAACACTTGGAAGGTATATGTATTTTCATGTACAGTACGGCTTGCGGTCCATTGGCTATACGGTGGACAGGCAGTGAGGAGCGCATAAGTGCTCCACTAGCAAAAACTAGAGATAGGCAAACCGTGCGAGATTTCCTAATCAAATGAACACATGAATACGTCATTGAGGGTCTCTGTTCACCTTCTGTTGATAACTCCATCGCAGTGCTGAGGACAACTGCTTTAAAAAATTGCGGTAGCAAAAGACTTATTGTTCAAGTTGTATGTACAGCTCCCACGATCTAGCTTCGCCACTGCCTCTCATGCTACGAGGTTCCGAGCTCTGATGAGGGTTTTTACAATACTCTACTATTAAATGTTTCATTTTCTCCAAAACGAAATTTAATTGGCTTAAAAAAGGAATCTTGTGTAGCAGTGATTGCTTCACACTTGGATTTGTTGGGGTGTTATCCATCAATGATTGAATTTTGTTTTTATTGTGTTAACTGGTCACTCAGCGACTCCGCCACGGTATCTTCACTGGGTGACCTAGCCTTTATTTCATGCCAGCAGCCCTCTATCCCTTCTTTTTGTCAACAAATGTTTATTCTGCTCAAAGTAGGGTCCTACATTGGTGGCAGTGGCAAGCCAACCAACTCTGATGGGTTACATGTCCTAATTTGTTACTGCAGCGTGATAGGCCTTTTTGAGGTGGAAGAACTGCATGTGCTGTGGATGAGAGATTTTGTGACGACTCTCAATTGCGTCCATTTCTGACAGCAATTCCAACTCCGTTTTCTGCAGCAATGGTAGTAACGATTCAAACGTCATTGGCTACCAGCCATCTGGATCTGTTCGTTACGGAGCCATCTACGCTACCCGTGTGAAGCTGTTAATTGGCTAATACCGGTATAGATAAGGGTGCCCCAGCAGTGAAGTGAGTAGAGCAGACGCAAAACCCTGTCTCAACGAAGTTATTGGGGTTTCTAAGCCGAGCGAAATCCATTTGTGACATTGCTACCTTCTCATCTGCATGAAAATTGAGCAAATGCTGTAATTACATAGTGGATGTTTTTCTCACGACACCGATCAGTTTTTGGTAACTGACGCGGCATGTTGACTAGGAGGTGACTAGAGGCGACACACAAAGTAAGGGAGGGCTTTGCAATGCTTTAATTGTTAATTTTGCTCTCGATTTTGGTGATAAGCCATTTGGAAACTCCGCCTAAATGCCTCTACCAAATGGCTTGACCTCCAGCCCGCCATCCCTTCTAAACATCATTAGCACATGTTATTTCACCTACCGTTTCAATCTCTCCCCTTTTCTTTTTGAATAGAGCTTTTAATGGCTTTTTCGAGCGAAACGGTAGTTTTTAAAGATTTGAGTGGGATACAACATCATCGCCCTCTCTACCTGCCGCGTAGGTGCGATTCCTCTCGCAGTCAAGTTTTGCAGTAAGGCGTATGAAGTCTTGCATTGTCTTGTACGAATAGGACTTTTTTCTCATCTGTCAGCTAGTGCTGACACTTTTCAGAGCCATTTGCGTCTCCTGCAGATGAGGTGACCCATGGATTGCAAGTATAGGTGGTGGGTTATAGTAAAAGGCAAAAAAGCAAGAGCAACAAATTTTTAACATCATTCAAGTAAAGTGGCAAAAGAAATATTGTTAGGACTAGTGTAAATGCTATCCTTTAGTTTGTTCCTTCCATGCCACATATCCGCCATCCAAATTTAGGGCTCTAAAAGGCATAAGAACATTTCCTTTATTAACATACATTTGTATTCATTTAAAGTGTTCACGAATTTGATTTCTAAAGTATTTTTAACTTATTAATAAATTCAGGGCATTTTTTAATGTTTTTGGGCTAATTAACTGAGTCCAACTTGCTTAATGATGGCACTTTGATCCGTTTTTCTCACGTATTTAGAAATAAAGCGATTTTGTATTTTTGCCAAGTAAGCAGGCGGCAATTCTCCGTGCATCATCGTTTAGCTGGAAGATTATGAAACAAGAGCTGGCAAGATTAACTATTTCGCTATCGTCTGTACTGCCATGTGATTGAGTGTAGCTCCAGCTTGAAGGCCAAATCAAGTTTGCCAAGTTTAATGTAGCTACCAGTGTATAGGCAACGATTGCATTGCAACATTGCTTTGTCACTTGAGGGTAGGTTTATAGTAAAGTTACATTGTATGCTGTCGATAACGACGTGTAAATTATATTCAGATCAACAGGGATTCCTCCCAATAGACTGTAGAAGCAAAAAATTTAGCATTTGCTAACGAAATATTTCAAATGCGTTTTTACAAGTTTCATGCACAAATTCTGACTCATTATTGCAATCAAGCCTTATTTTCTAGGCCAATAACTTCAAAAATAAATGCTAGTAAAAATACAAAATTCCATACTTTTTGTACCCATATTTCTCAACAGACTTGCAGGCTGCGAGACTTCGCTTTCCAACCTTGCAGACGAAAATGATGTTATCATCAGTAACTTTTGGTTTCGGTACGCCGTACTTTGTTTTAAACTCAGCCTCACTAAGAGCAAAGGCTGAATCCACTTCGCCGACTATGAAAAGTAACTTTTAGAACATTCGGCTTGGATAAGCATCCAACCAGTTATATGCTACTAGAACCATTTGTAGGCAATAAGGCAAAACATAATTGTTAAACTGAATTATTTCAAAAGCAGTAACCTAATTTGACCAAAATTAATTGCGTGGTTCAAAATTGCATAAAAGAACTTTGTCTAAATAAGCTTTTATACAAATTTTTACCTTTACTAAGAATGTGTTAAAAAAGCGAAAAATCTTACAAGGAATGTTTACGGCTCCAGGGAATCGGCCGTCCGCGTCCAATTCTTCCGACTCACGCACGTCAAATATTTGACCGCCTTTTGGCTCTTCACAAATTGCAGCATAGGTTTTAACATCAATGTTGGGATTAAAGGAGACGTCACCACCACTAAATCTGTACACTAAGAAGAAAGACCAGATGATGGGTTCAAGAGTAGCGAATATATAAGAAAGCACAAATTATACCTTCTTAGCGATTTAAATACTTACTACAAGAATCGTAGAAACTAAAATTATCCATGCTACAACTATTAAAATAGCACTTGCGGTAACCTGTAGATCCATTAAAAAAGTAGTAATTTATCGGAATGAATAGGAATTTCATTAACTTTACTTAAGTGGAAAGTTCTTGATGCAGTAAGTATACACAAACCTCAACCAGGCGTACTTTTTATAAGCGCAGACGCTTCGTCGACAGTTTAAACAATCAAGTGCACAAACAGCTACTCAAGGTCATGTCAAGGCGTGAAGAATATGGTTACATATAGAGACCATGAACTTAAAATTTATCTACAAAGCATCGTCCACAAATTATCTAATTCTTTTACTAATAAAGATTGGTTCCTTTGGGAAATTTCAGCCTTAGTACAGGGATCATGGCTAGCGATGCTAGGCATTTACGCTTAGAAGCTGCACAAATGTGCGAAGGTAGTTTTTCCATATGTAAAAGGTGTTAATTTTGAAAAAAATACGTGAGATTCCAAAGCAACTCTGATAATATTTAAAGTTCGCGAAAGGTAGTAAAACTAATAATATTCATTATTTCAAATTAATCATCTGATAATATTTCTTGAGCTATGGTTATAGCTTTCCAGGACCTTTCCAAGGACATGAGTGGCCACAACACTTGCACAGACCATATGTTCAGTAAACAGAATGGGATTTCACCTGCTGGCATGGTCCAGAGGCCAGCCCAAACGGCGATGGCAATATGGCCACCCAAGTCACCATAATGGCGAGTCAAACAAATGGCAAGAGGTATTAAAATGGTTTGTCGTCAAAGACATACCTAAATTTCTTCGAAATTAGCAATTTCCACCTCTACCTTGTGGTATGATTGTATGCACCGAAAATCTGCAGACCTTCAGTTAAAGAAGAGACGTTGCAAAATTCTGCGTAGGACAAAAACCTGGATGAAGAGTTTTATTAAATATTCAGAATTACAATTGGAACGCAATAGTTAGTGCTGATTTTCGATGTAAAACCAAACTGTCCAGAATTTTACGTAAAGTAACTCTTTAACCCCGCAAATCACTAAAGTCAATGTAGATGACATGCAGAGTGCTCCTTTGAAGTCGCCGGTATTTCTATGAGTAACTTTGATGGCATGTACGCACAACTGACTCACAGTGCCTACAACGAGAGAAAGGCACTTTACGAGTTGATGATTAAGTACACCGAAATGTTCTCATGGCAGGGCGCCAAGCTAGAACCAGCAAGTATCGTTAGGCATACGATAGACACCAGCGAAGCTAAACCCAATTAGCAACTTCCGCCGAGACATATGCCACCTCGTCTGCTAGATGGAGTAATCCGTATAATCGAAGGGATCATTTGAGATGAGGTTGGAAATCCATCGAAGTCAACACGGGTCTCTATTATCACCATTGTAAAGAAGAATGACCGTGGCCTACGACTATATGTCGTAACGTAGAAGGACGCATTGGTTCGACACCCTTCATGAGTCAAGGGGAAGTGAAAGTGATGGGAGTGGATGGAGAGAAGGCAACTCTAATAGAGACAAACGAGCTGTACGAATTCCCGACAATGCTCTTCCAACTCTGTAGCACTGCGACCAACTTCCAACTCCTGATGCACAACTCCAACCTGAAATCACTGTTGGACGGGCTGCAAAATGCAGGACCGACCCTAAACGCAAAGATTTGCTGATTTTTACACAAGCTTGGTCACTCTCAATGCGCATACAATCTCGTCAGATGGGGTGGCGGTCACCGAAGACCGTAGAAAACAAGTCTCATAGTTTTCTACGTTTGGCAAACTACTACAGGCGATTTGTTAAAGGTTTGCTAATATTAACAGTCTGCTGCATAAATTAACCGAAAAGCAGACGAAAAAAGAATTGTAAGGAGGCAAAGGGGAATGAGCACGATGAGGCGTTTAAGGTACTGAAGCGAATACTCTGCTACGCACAGATTTAAGCTGCGCCTGACTTCAGAGCGAGTTGCCCACCGTTCGCACGCATACGACCGCCAGCGATGCAGCCATGGGTGGTGTACTTTCACAAAGGGACAAGGAAAGAAGGGAACACTTCAATACGAAAAGGATGAACCGGAACAGTGCAATGGAACACAGTGATTAGATGCTTAAGACTACTTGATAGCGAGGAAGACGATAGTGAGAACGAACCACCAAGTGCTCACACAGTTAAAGGCAGTGAAGGAGATTGGAGGTTCAGTTGCTTGTTGCTACGACGGTCTGGAACGATATGAATTCACACCTCAACATGGCAATGCGGATGCGCTGTCCTGCCGACCAATCCCAATGGAAGTGGACAGTGTGGTAGTTGGTGCTCTATTTCTACGCAAGCCCACTCAACGCCACAGGAGGAACATGCAGTGTACCGAACCCAACACAGCTCTGTTATACGAGAGGTTCATGACGTACACCTACAGCGGAAGAGATGGTCTCGTCCAACAATGCGACCAGACGAATATGGCAAAAACGATGAAAACTCTTTCTAGCGAATGACGTTTTGTGGTGCGAAGAAGTTGCTGGATATCCAAGGCGCCTAGTGGTTCCGGTCCCATTAGCAAAACAGTCATTCAAGAGCTACACGAGCAGCTGGGCTACGTAGGTGAAAAGGAGATGCTAGATACCTCGAGCGAAAAGTGCTGGTGGCCTTCACTCACCCCCACCGCACTCGGTTTCTCTTAAACCTGCCCCGCATCGCAGCGATCGCACCGCTGTAGTCTACATCCATAGGGCTGCTAAGGAAAAGAGTGGGTACAGACATCGCGGTTCCCTTACCACCCACCAAGAAGAAAAACCGATATATGCTGGTTGCGGTAGACTGGTTCACAAAAGTATCCGAAGCAGAAGCCATGGAGACACAAGGCGCCGAAACGGTCGCTTTAATTTTCTTAAATCAGTGGATTCGTCAGCATGGAGGTCCAGAACCGGTTCATTGCAATCAAGGCTCCAATTTCAAAAGCCGATTCTTTACTACTTTACTACTAAAGGCTTTCACTAAGGGCACACAGTCGGAAGCCTAGGAGTTAAGCGTAGGACGTTACCTCCCCGCATACGGATCTACAGTCCACACATCGAATGCCGTTTCATCGTTCAAGGTGCTCACAAGTCATAAAATTGGAGTACCTTCTTAAATCTCCTTAATAAACACGTAAGAAACAACAGAAAATATTTTAGAATACGTTCGGTGCCAAAACGATTACTTGTGAAAACCTTTTGGGCACTAGTCTTGAAAAAAATTATTACCGAATTTTATCAGCATCATCTACAAACTGGGTCCTTCTCAACGCACAACTCTTTATTTGCCTAATAAATGATCACTGCAGCGGGATACGACCCTTCAAAACTGAATTTTACGAGCCAATGGAAGAAAGAAAACCACTTACTGGCACTTAAAGGCAATGCTAAAATTACAAAAGGCCATGTAGCACATGAGTTGCTTATATGTATGCATATCTTTTGGCGTAGAAGAAAGCAATCAACTTTAATCCTGGAATAGAAAAGTTGTTAGAAATCCCCTAGGAATAAACGAGTTCAAAACTCAGCTTTTTCTGAAATTGTACTAATGCCCGTTAACGTTGACTGATAACCATGCTCTTATTAAAGAGTTTCGTTCGTTTATAGGGTTTGAAGCCCATACGGGAAGAGCTGAACGACAAACGCCCTACGACCAAATAACTGTGGCCCAGGCGCTCTAATAATGTATCTTTCACGCACCACTGCGGTTGCAAGATTTATTTGTTCGGACTGCCGGTTTCGGTCACTTGCGTTGTCATACTATACTAACCAGTTGGCTGGCCTCCGGGCCATTCCGGTAACCCCCAATCCCTCTGCTTCCAGAATGTATGTATTCTGCCCTAGTACTATGCCTTCCCTTACCTTCCAGGAAGTCTCGGGACTACATTGGTGGCAACGGAAAGCCGACCCAATTTTGACGTCTTTCTATCCTGATCTATACCGCTTGGGGCAAACTTTAGTGGTGTGGAAGATGTGCATGTGCTGCAAGTGGGCGAATCTCTGGCATCCCACAACGAATGGGCTGAGATCGACTTCCATCCTCAGCATCTCCCGCCCTCGTGTTCTGCAGGCAAGCTATTAACAACCGAAGCGACACCAGCCGTGAACTCCAAATCCAGTGGAACTGCCAAGAAGGATCGGCGACGCTGTGGTCAAGCATCCTCCATAGACTCTACCTCAGATTCGCAGGCAACTCGCCTTCCTTCGTCAAAATGCATATCTACGGATGTAGAATGTGCCAGACGCCATTCGATGGCATTTTTAATGATTTGCACACCTAAATCGCATGCATACCGTTTCTATGAGACCCCACTGCCCATTTGCTCAGGATTTTACGATAAGCTTGGGTTTATCTCATGACATCGAAAAGCCTGGAATCACAATATGTATTGCATGTGTCTCGATCCGTTCGAAAACTTAGATTCATCCCTCCACCATTACAGTGGGACACTATCGTGAGAGAGGAGGTTTCGGAAATACGCCTTTGCTTCACCAAGTGCTGCGCGAAATTGATGGCACTGCAAGAACATATGAGCTCGAATCTCGATGACCGGCACGATTAGGCCATGGGTGCTTCTTGCAGCACTGATTGCGTTGTGATGAATGACACGAAGGGCTTACCGAGGGGAGCGTCGGGGACGACGCTTGAAAGAAGGGAGTGGTTGTGTAATGCTTTGTTTGTTCGAGCTACCGGTTTCGGTCACTTGGGTGGCCATTTTGTACGAGTCGGTTGACTGGCCTCCAGGTCAATCCAGCAGCCTCCAATCGCTCTGTTTTCAGAATATATGTATTTTGCCCTAGTACTATGCCTTCTTTTACCTCCAAGGAAGTCTTCAGACGCTGTCAACTCAGCAAGCAAACAAACTGTAAAGTGTTTTACTCGCAGATTAGAATATCCTTAAATTAGAATCACGAAAGAATTAGAGCGTAGCATTTGACAATTTAAGTCTAATTAGTAAAAGCCTCTGTTTTCTCATCTTCCTGGTAGAAATTGACTTCTTATTTCTGTTTTAAATTTTCCATAATCCGGAATATTCTACTGATTAGTGTCATTTGCGAAGAGACATGCCCAATGCAGTAACGTCAATACCTTGCTGACTCACTATGCAGCTTTTATCTAAAACTAATGCCAATTGTCTGCCCCTTTCAGTGCAAGCTAAAGAGAGTTGAAGGAGGTAAATGGAAAGTTATAGTAAATTCCGAACGGCACTATATCTTTAATTCAAGCCTTACTTTTTCATCATCCAACTTGAGAATGCCTGCCTCGAATCTGAAATTTTACTGTAATTCCATTTACCCTGGGAGGCTGATTAATTTTTATCATTAAATGCACTGTTTTAAAGTTAATCTAATCATTAAAAAATCATTAGTTTAAAGTTAATTAAAGTCATTTTGCATCGGAAAATTATTTGCGATGTAAACGCAAATATGAGAGTCACAATGCGGCAAAAAATGATGATGCATAAAATCGCAGCAGTTCCTGCTGCCAATCCTATTGGCATTTTTACTACACCCCACCTCCGCACCAGGATGCTTTTCTCTTTTGAGTTGGTAGTATTAAGTGTTTGCACCAGGCGATGATTGCAGGACAAAGGGAGCTATTTGAAAGGCCTGGGGGCTAGACCGCCGGTGGAAAAAGCAGTAGCAGAACTCGCTACCAAAACTCTGAGTTAAGCATCCATTTCAGACATAATGGAATCTCCACTGCGTTGAACATCACTCTCCCATCGGCTTTGAAAGTGCTCTCACGGAATGATGGCTAACCATTGAAACTCCCTATTCACCATCCATAAGTGGCTTCATTTTAGTGCCGAGGACAACTGCTCTGACATATCGTGTGCAGCTCCCACAATACATTTCTGCACTGCGGGTTTTTACTAGGCCCCACCCTTGTCTGTTTGTCTTAAAACACTTCTCATAATTCATTTTGGTTCATGTTCTCTGAAGCTAAATTTTCAAAGTTATGCACAAACAGATAAACTGTTTTAGCAAATAAGTCGTACGTAGCTGTTATTGCGCCACACGTGATCTTGTTGATTGGCTAACCATCGGTGATGAAATTTTGTGAAGAACTTAACTTCTTTGTCTGATTTCTGACTTTGTTAAACGACTGCAGCTTCACGACGTTGTCTGGCCTCTATTCAGCGCCAGTAGCCCTCAACCCCTTACGCTCGTTAAAAATACATATTCTGCCCGAGTGTTCTGCCTTCTTTGATCCTCAGGAGAATCCCAGGGCGCTACATTGGCGGCAGTGGAAAGTACACCGTATCTTATGTGACGGTTAACCTGAGATCTACTGACGGATGATAAGTGATACTCAAGCGCAATAAGCGCATGTGATTGGGATGGAACAATTGGTAACGACTCTCTACAGAAGGCTTAAAAATTGTTTTTAACCTTGACAACTGCCTTAGTTCCGTTGCCTGAAAGAAAAAACCTTATAGCAATTTTGCTACAAAGCTGTCAGCAACACCCGCATCCTGCTATTAATTCAGTAAAAACGCAACACCTACTTCACAATTTACCAAATGAAGAGTACTTTTGCAGATGTAACTACGTAGCAGTTAGATGAAAAGGAAAGTGGTGAGGAGAAACAGACTTGAACTCTACCTCCACAGAACTGTCAGTGTTCCTATCACTGACAATGGGCAAGCATGACAGTCAGTACATTTTCTCGTCCCCTCCTCTCCCATTCAGTTGAATAGAAATTTGGTAAATAGCACGTATGACAGGTGTGAGTTTTTTGCGCAGCACCGATTACGTTCCTATGGCTGATGAGGAAGATTGATGAGGAAGAGCGCCAGGGATGACGCTCAGAAGACAGCCCCCGGTTTTGGGAACGGACCAAACAGCCTGGCCTTCGGGCTATGCCAGTGGCCCCAAGTCTACGTGTATTTCTTTCGTCCTCAGAAAAGTTCCAGGGTGCTACAGCATCTGCGCTTTAATTTCACTTACGCTTTCAACCTGCTAATCCTACTTTAAATGGGATTTCCTAGTGGCCTTGTCAAGCGAGAATGGTAGCCACTCAGGGAAATACCATCGATTTAACATGCATCGGGGGAAAAGAATGGGGATACGAAAGTACTTCCCTCTCTTCCTTCTCCGTAAGTGCAATTCCTCTCACAGGCAAGTCTTGCGGTAAAACACATGAAGTCCTGCGTTGTCAGTTAGTGCTAACTCTTTGGAAGACTATTTTTTATCAAGAAATTCAGAGCATCACAAACAACGCAGCGTCTCAAGCGGGTAAGGTGGCTTATAATTTACAAGAGTGAGCGATGGATTATAGGAAGAGGCAAAAAGGAAGACCAACTGTTTTTCTTAAGTCATTAAAGGAAAGTCATGAAATAAATACCGTTAAGACTAGTGTGGGTGTTCTTCTTTATTTTGTTCCTTCCACGCCAAGTACCCGCCTTCCAGATTTAGGGCTCTAAACGGTATAAGAACGGAATCGCCATTTGAAGCGTTCACGAGTTTGTCACCTCGAAGCATTTCCAACTCATTAGAAACTTGGGGCATTTTAAACAAGGGCATGTCTCAGTCATGTTTTTCAAACATATACAAAAACAAAGTTAGTTGATTTTAGCCTAAGCAAGCATAGTAAAGGAAATTTTATCATTCAGCATCCTAAAAAAACAAGTCAAAAACGTGGATGGCATTCACCAACTTTGACATAACTGTGCATGTTTCAATTCATGCCTTAATTAAATAAGCTGCACTTAGCGGAGTTAAACAATTCACTGTCGTCAGAAATTTCATGCGATTAAGCGTGCCTCTAGTATAAATGACAAATCAAGTTTGTCAAATTCAATGTAGCCAGCAGTGCCCTGGCAGTGGATGCATCGCCAAACATCTTAATCACTTAAGGGTGCGGTTGTGGTGGAGTGACATTGCAGGTTGTCGATGCTATCTGCTAATCGACGATGACTACTTTTAATCGACTCATTAATGTTATCAAAAGAGCAGCTAGCTTGTGGAACATAATAACCTTATAAAACACACATAAAAGATATAAATCGTAACTGTTAATAAGAGCGATCGTACTAGGCAAAAATGGTGAAATTGGATTTAAAAAGCACTTTAAAATAAGGATTTACTTAAAGGTTTTATGGAACAATCGCCTTCACAATCGCACAAATGCGATATTCCGTTCTGACCCATTGGTACATTCGGTATTAACATTTCAGGTAAAGATACTCAATCATACCAATTTTGTAAGTAAATAAGCAATTAGGCTATGGCAATGAAGTACTTATTAAGAGCCAATAATTTTTGGCATTATAGAATTAAGGGTAGATTTTCTCAAAAAGCAGATGATGACTGCAAATAATAAAGCCCTGAATCTTGGATCTATTATTGTAAGGCTGAATGCTGTAAAGAAAAGTAGTTCGTACTTTTTGTACCCATATTTCTCAACAGATTTACAGGCTGTAAGACCTCGTTTTCCTGATTTGCAAAAGAAAATGACGTTATCATCGGTAACTTTTGGTTTTGGCACACCATACTTTGCTTTGAAATCAGCCTCATTAAGGGCAAAGGCTGGTTCCACTTCGCCGACTATAAAAAATAAATTTAAACACGTAACTTGGACAAATAACCGAGCAGTTATGCGCTACTATGGCACAATCTAGATCAATTTGAAAGTAATAAAGCGAGGCACAACAGTTTTGACGAATTCAACTGACAGCACAGAATTAGTTGAATCAAAATTACATGCATGAATAAGGACCCCCTTAAAAGAGGCTAAAAAATCTTATTATGTGTCTTTCGTCTATGTAAATACTGGGACACTAAAAAGGCCCCAAGGGATAAATCAGCAAAAAATATCTTACCAGGAATATTTAGAGCGCCAGGAATTCGGCCATCTGACTCCAATTCTCCCGGCTCACGTACATCAAATAATTGAACTCCCTTCGGCTCCTCACAAATCGTGTTGAACGTTTTCACATTAATGTTTGGATTAAAGGTGATGTCACCACCAATAAATTTATACACTAAGAAAATGAAATGGAATGACAGACAATGATACTTCTAGGTTGACGAATGACAGAAAATGGACTAAAACGAAAGAAAGTGTGTTTCATACTTTCCTTGTGTCTAAAGAGATGTGCTGCAATGATCTAAAAAGAATATAATGGCCACCAAAACACTGAATTTTGTCTTGCAATAACCTACAGATCCGCTTCAAGCAGTAACAATGAATTTTAGTGGGAATCCTTTGCTTATTAAAACAAGACAAATGTTGTATGCTAATTTTAATGTTATTTATTTGCTAAATGCATATAAAGTTCACCCCAATTTAACAGAAATGAGCTACCACGCGCTCTTTCATAGGTGTAGATGATACGCAAGTAGTTTAAACAATAAGTTGCGTGCATTGCCACTCAAGGTCGAGTCAAGAATATGTTTATTTAAGCATGGTGAAAACGGATAGTGGAATCGAAACAGAGTTAAAAGCGTATATTTGTAATATCTTTTAAGAGCCAAAACTTCTCATTACAGAAATAAAATATCAGTTGTATATTTGTCAGCCTTTCTTTTGCTTAATACACTGCCAATAGTTCAGAATTCCATAGCTCTGGTACATAAGTCGCCAACAACGTGGCTAGTCTTTTACATTCAAAATGTGGTCCCAATTATAATTAACAATGACTATCAATTTTTTTCAAGCAGTTTAAGCAGCACTAGTGATTATTAAAGACTCACGCAAGAAAACAAGAAAGAGCTGCTATAATGTCGACATTTGCTTAAGTCTCGAAATCGGTAGAGAACTTGGTTGAATCTACAACTTTATTGGTACTGTAGCGTCCCTAGACTTCCCTTAAGCTAGAAGAAGGCATAGTACTAGAGCAGAATGTATGTATTCTGGAAACAGAGGGCTTAAGCGATGCTGGCACAACCCGGCTAGTACAAAATGGCCACCCAAGTGACCGAAACCGGTAGCTCGAACAAACGAAGCATTACACAGCCCCTCTCTTCTTTCGAGTGTCATCCCCGACGCTCCCCTCGGTAAGCCCTTCGTGTCATTCATCACAACGCAATCAGTGCTGCAAGAAGCACCCATGGCCTAATCGTGCTGGTCATCGAGATTCGAGTTCATATGTTCTTGCAGTGCCATCAATTCCGCGTAGCACTTGGTGAAGCAAAGGCGTATTTCCGAAACCTCCTCTCCCACGATAATGTGTCCCATTGAAAGATAGGGGTACGAATCCAAGTGTTTGAACGGGTGAGACACATGCAACACATATTGTGATTCCAGGATTTTTTGATACCGAGGAAGAAACGCAATGGTATCGTAGAACCCTGAGCAAATGGGGCCATCGGGCCTAATCTGTAGATACGCATCTTGACAAAGTTGGGAGCATTGCTTTATAACAGGAGATCACTGATCACTCTTGGCAGTTCTACTGGACATGAAGTTCATGGCTAGTGTCGTTTCAGCTGTTAATAGCTTGCTTGCGGAACACGAAGGCTAGGGAGATGCCAAAGATGAACGTCGATCTCAGCCCTTCTGTTTTGGGATGTGAGGGATTCTCCCATCTGTAGCAAAATTTTGCCGGAGGCGGTATGGAGCAGGATAAAATCAATCAAAGTTGGGTCTGCTTTCCACTGCCAACAATGTATCTTCCTGAGACTTCCCTTAAGGTAAGAGAAAGCATACTACTAGGGGAGAACATATCTTCTGGAACCAGAGGGCATGGAGGCGGTTGACAAGGCCCGGAGGCCGGCCAACCGGCTAGTACAATATGGCTACCCAAGTGACCGAAGCTAGCAGTTCGAACAAACAAAGCATTCCAGATACGGCCGGCTTCTCTGGATTGCTAACAACCAAGGTCATTTCTGTTTACCAAGTGTTAAATTCTATTAAAAAGTACGGTATTTTGTCCTAGGAGAGTTTTGGGGCACTGAAGTGATCGTCGTTATTTATACTAGCTTTCTGGGTTTACTTCAGCCGGTATTAGTATGCAATGATCCGATTTTTTTCACCTGCATAATTTTTAGCATGACTTCTTTTGGCAGACTTGTTTTTACACCGAGCGTCAATATCGCATCCCCATGTACCGCTACGGTTCATTAAAATAGCATTCGGAATATGGAATGCTGTGACTGTGATACGTTTTGATGATTGTTTAATTCAAAGTTTCAATTATGGTCCCTTAGATTGCCAAGACACCGGAAACAATTCCTTTCTGCTCATCAAACATATGCATTTTGCACACGGATTATGCCTTTTTTTAAGGTATAGTCAGAACCCTATAAGGGCTTAGTTACTTTAAGTCACTTGATAATGTCAGACCTTTATAACCTTTTAATTTTTCATACAATAAATGGACAAAACCGATTACTAATAGTAAAGTGATGACGTCGCAAACGGTAGAAAGAAAATGTCTGTTTTAAATTAGCATAGTATTTGGTTTTTTTGCTGGTCTGTTAGTAATTTTTGCTAGAACTGTAGTTGTTACAATCGGTTTCCATATGGACATGTGCTAGCGTATTTTCAAAAATGTCATCGAGTGGTCTTCATACCGCTGTCAACCCAAAAAACATTTCTGATTTGAGGTCGTCGGTAAGCAAATAAATATTGTGATTGCTAAAGATTGAGAACACGTTTAATGAAGTCTATAAAAGGATCTCGGCGCAGTGTGAAACAACGATGTCAAGACATATCCTTTTCTGTTTTAAGCCGACCCCAGAAAAGCCAATTTTTCCATTTTTTGTTTATATTCTTTCAAGTTTTGCCCTTTTTAGTGCAGTTTGTTGGCTGTGAGATAACTTGTGCTTTGTTTTTATTGCAGCATAATAGAACTTAATATGTGAATATGTTTTAATTTGTTACATGTTCTGTGTTAAATATTTTCGTGAACTTGTAGTTTGTTTTGACATATTGGCAAAATCTACTTGGATACTACAGCTGGAACTCATAATTAATTGTGTATTTTGCTATCAAAATGGTTGACTTAAGGGCATGGTACATTAGCAGTACATGAATTCTCATGCCGATGTAGCGCGTAGCTTAAAAAAGTAGGAAAGCAGATTTTAGATTCGCACTGCCTCGATTAAAACAATGGAATAGGATTAATGACATGATTTGCGTTTTATGATACCACTATTCTGTAGCTTTTGTTTTCGTTACACATACCGTGCCTTAACTTATGCACTCTACTGGTCGAGGCAGAGTCAAGGGTTGAGACCCTGGAGAAGGCCGTTGCTGAGCTAATGACCGATACTGAAGGAAAGATTTGAGCACACAGCTATCGCTTAGCTTCTCACATTTATTTCTTGTATGAACAAAATTACAGCGATCTCCTAGTGTGTCGAGGAGCATTTGAATTATGTCGTCGATTGCATAGTTGCTTAATTTTCAAGTTAAGTATGTTTGCATAATCAATACATTTTAATAACTGTCGTTTCAGCCATTAACCTACGCATTTGAACTCTACTTAATGGAACAAATTAGGTTTATTCTAAATTTGAAGTGATTTTGTGCCAGAAGTTTCCAGCCTAATTGAAGTCTTTACCTTGATCGATATGTAACTTTAGCTGTACACTCACCTGGACAGCGAAATCCCATCCAGCTTTGAAGGTGTGAATGGTTTATGATTATTAACCGTGTCCCTTTCAATAGATCCTTTTATTGCGACAAATACTCTCTCAGGCATGAAATGGACTACTATATGCGCCATAATTTGATCATTGCTTGAAAACTAGAAACCAAATAAGTTAAACCCACTTTTAGTTACTTGTCGGTTCGCCTAAGTTAATTTATTCATTGACCCATTATACAATACTCGTGATTCCCAAATTCACAAACGAGTTTTAGGGGGTGCCTAAGGAAATGAGATGATTTGAGGCAGTGAATCTAACCACGCCCAAATGCTGCCAACATTAATTATGCAACTTTAAAACGTGTCTAATCACACGCATATGCACTATTTATTATTTAATGAATTGTTTTAACATGGGAGTGATCCGGTCGTCCCACGACATGACTACTAGGGCATACACGTCCTTTGGATCCAAAATTGACGACGACAAATCGCTCTCTCAAACATGTGGGCATTTACTCGAGACCGATGCACAAAAATTAACCGAGTTAAGGGCGGCGAGACAAGGTCCTACTTCATCAGTCGTTCTCCGCCCCCCAGTTGTGGGTCGCTGTTTGCTGACAAATTGTAAACCACTATAATTTTGGTTGAGAAGGTTGACCCCATAAATTAGTGATTTAAAAGAGACTTGAAGAGCTATTGTCTCGTTTTACTTGCATTAGACGATTACGGAAGCCCACGAGGAATGATTGCAGCTGGCTAGGATCAGGAATTTTCTCAGCTTGTGGAGAGAGAGGGATTTGCAAACCTGTGTCCCATTGCGAAGAGAGCATGGACTGCAATTTGATATCTCTACTGCATTCAAATGGGATGCACGCGTTTTTGGGCTCATTAGGCATTCATGGAAAGCTGGATGTGTTGCATTATTTGTGCAAATTTTCAGAAAAGGCTTGGTTACGATACTTTTCAAGAACCGTAGGTACTGACCAACCAACCAATTGCTTCAAAGCGATGGATTTTAGGCAGCAGTTGACGGGATAGTGCATCACAACTTTCCCTCCCAAAAGGAAGAATCTATTCACTCCCTCCAACGTTTGGTCTCGCTTCCTAAAGTAATGCAAGACACAGGCAGCCACACCAAAAAAAAACCATTTTTACCTGCTTTTACTCGATTGGTGGGTACCAGTCTACTACATCTACCTCTCTGAAGCCATACACTCTCCAGTGCCCTCGAGTGTATTCGATTGACTCAAAAAACCACTATTGAATTCCAACATTGAGCACTTCTTGACGGTTGTCGAAGTAGTGCACCTTGCGATTAAACGGTCTCAAACTCGTAAATTGAAGATGTGTTTAACAAGAAACGATAAGCTATCAAACAATCCGTATTTAAATTCATAAATAAAGGCATCATAGCAGCAAGTAGAAAGGATACGTAACAAGTGAAGGTGCCTGAGATAAATGTGGCTAGTAGAATTCCGGATCAGAGCTGCGAATGGAGTCTGCCATAGGGTTGTCAGGAAAGGTTCTCGATACTGGCAGCAGCGGATCTACCTGGATTTCGCTCAGCTGCGGCATCATGTCATAGAGGAGGACAAGCAGACACTTGAGAGACTATTACAAAAGAAACAAAGATAATGTCACATTCTCTGCAAGGATTTGGGCCCGTTTCACAATTTCAACCTTCAGTATTTTAAAATACTTGCCCTCAAGCATATGACATAACCACGGGAGGTGTCTAAGTCAACTGGGACTCTCTGTACAATCAACCATTACGCTGAAACAACACCCACTAAGCCTCAGCAGGGAAGAATTCGTAAGTTCGAGTAAACCATGCAGTTCATCCAGCATTACCTGCCCTTTTAAAAATGCTAGTGCTCGTGAACGATTACGCTGCACCGGCTGCAACACTTGCCACCTTAGGCAATTGGGCATCCCGACTAAGACAGATCTCCGACGTGGTGGCCGAATGACTGAGCACAAACCATCATGACCAGGAATGGTACTGATAAACCGTTTTCAAAATGTCTACAGTGGTTAGTCAGAGCGGTCAAACAAAATATCCGCGTACATGCAAGGATTGCTGCTTTGATTAAGTGTCAGGAGTGGCCTTCAACACATGTGCCGACTATCAGTAGTATAGACATCCCTCGTATAAGAATCAGGCTTGATCTCTCAAGAGATTTGCGACCATTTACGATATTCAACCAAAAAAACACTTGTAAATTCCGCACAGTTCAATCGCCTTATTTAACGCACGCACTTATACAGCGAATGCCCTCAAAACCGGTATTCTCTTAGTCTCCAAACCTAATCGCATGCAGTAAGAGAAAGGGGACAGGTAAAACTTATCAAAGGCTAACCCCAAGCACACATATCGGCCACTACTGGACAAGTATGTGTGATGAACTGATATCATGCATTTTTGACACCCTCCATGTCTACTTTGTAAAGATCCTGATTCACCATGCACGAGCCGTTACGGTTTAATTTTAGCCTTTCTCAACTGCCCTCCAGCATTTGCTAACGTTTGGAGGCATTTTCCAGATTGAAGTTGGGTATGAGCTCCCAAGACCTCAGTGGCTCTGCAACCAACAAGGCCGAATGAGCGTTACCTGATCGGTTTTGGCGACAGCGTAGATGGGCAACTTGCCCAACGCGTCGGTGTGAAATACATTGGCACCTCGTTTGAGCAGTTCAACGATAACATTGGCAAAGTCCGCGCTGACGGCCAAATGCAGTGGAGTGCGACCGTCAGGAAGTGCCACGTCGAATAACTCTTGACAAGAAGGTCTAAAATACACGGGAGGCATTTTTAAACTATGTACTTAATCGTATCTTGCCTTCGGTCATTAAACAGCTTGATATTGACGATCTATCGACCAAAAAATCATGCAAACATGCGCCACCATCATGATTTTAGAACAATAAAATGGATGAATGCCGTTTCTTGAACTATGAGTAAGTGTATCCTGTTTTGGAAATGCAATTTTTTGGCAGTAATGGCTTATTTTTCTTGGGCCCAGTTCAGTTTTTAAGACTGTGAAACCAAGCTGACACGCTACTGCAGTCTTCATCCAGAAGCTAGATCGACTCAACACCACTTTAATTGGTTTAAAAACCAAGATGGTTAGGGTAAGAAAGACCAATTCACCAGCTCACCGACAAACGATACTCAACGCAGTCTTTTCAGTGGGTGCGCAAAGAGCTTGGTGTAGGATGTTGAAGCCTTCGTTGTCTGTGTTAAGTAGCGTCATCTTAAAATCATCATCCACGTTGAGGTGGACTTCAATGAGATAGGAGAAGGCTTTTGCCGAGCCGGTCCGAGCCGCCGCCATGAGCGGTGTACAGCCTCGGACATCGCGAAGGCTAAGGGCATCCTTGAGCGAGAAATTCGACGCATCGTTAGTGTTCAGCGCCGCATCCGTGATGGCGTCTAGAATTATCCTGATGGGCTTTGCCTGGGGAAAAAAGAAGGCAAGAGACTAAGTGTGAGCAATGGTACAAGACAGTTGAAGGGGACGTTTTTCTCACCTTGTTGGCCATAGCTGCGATGTGGAGAGGAGTGGAGTTGCGCACGTCTCGCGTTTTAAGATCAGACGGAGGGTAGACTTTCAAAAGGTCTGTAAGACATGTGGCATCGCCCCATGCAGCAGCACAATGGAGCGGTGTATAGGTATTGCCCTGTAGAGGAGAGAGAGAGAGATAAGAAATGTGGTATGAACATTTCAAAGACATTCGATGAAGAATGTATTGGTAACAACCCCCGCCTTGGGGATTCATGCCCAGCCCACAGCCTCAGCAAACATTCAGCCCGTACGTGAAACATCTATTGAGCTACGGAATTGGGCGAGATAAATCGTTCTGTGGGAACAGTAAATGGAACGTTCGCTTTCCCAGATCAGTACCCCAGGATGGTCAAAGTTGGGCGCTAAAATAACTATTTAAAAGCAACAAACGAACTGTGTTGGAAATTAGCGCCAGTCCATTACTTCAAAAAGCCATCCATACCTTATTAATTTAAACGTCCCTCAAATTTAAAGTCTCATGCATTAATTTAGACTTCCGATTAAGTATGAAAAAGGTGACGTTAGGGTTTATAAAACTGACAAGAAAATAAAGAGGTGGATAGAACTCACAAGAAGTTCCTGGTATGCCTTGAATCGAAGGAGGTTCCTGACACAATAGATACGGTTGCAGTAGACGGCGAGGTGAAGAGGTGTGAAGCCCCGCGCGTCCAGGGGAGCAATGACTTCAGCTTTAGGCTCATCGGCAGTAGAGGTGGTCTGCTTCACCTGTAGAGCATCACAGATGTACGACAGGGAGTGTACCTGTCCGCTGCATGCTGCCATGTGCAGTGCCTGTCGGCCATAGATATCTACAGCCGTCAATGATGCTCCGGCCTAGAAACGGAGTTGAGAAAGAATGCGCCCAGAAGTGCTCAAACGTCTTCATTATTATGAGCTACCTAAACAACATAGTGAGATGTATAAGGCGAATCGGAACTTCTGACTGCACTGTCTCAAACTCGCATTTTACCGTGACAGTAATGCACACTGCAGTAAGTTACAACCAGCCGGTGCACAGGTCTCAGATCAATTCTAGGAGCACCAATTCAAATGGTAAACTACAGTCGTATTGTGTATGTACCTGTGTGTTTGCATGAGTGAGATGGGATCGTGAAAGTACCCAAATACAGCAGCCCGTAGTGATGAGACAAATTTCTTCCCTGCGAAGGCAAACGGTCCCACCCCTAGTAATGACATTTACTCCTATCCACAGCGTACTTCAAGCACAGTACACCACCACACGACACCACACCACGTCGCACCATACCACCAAGCAGTGATGCGAAACTCTGCCACAGTCATCCAGCTCGATGCTCCCGCTCCACAATTCCCGCCTCGTCTTGGATCCTTAGTCGACACATCACCACCTGGTCATGCAAATAGATCACACAAGAGGCAAATCCTCCTTTTGGGGTAGCGATGGACATGACACATCCACGAACATTTGAGGTTTTGAAAAGCTGGTATACGTTGTACATCAGAACAGGAGGATCACTCTAAGGTGGTTCAGTTAATGCTTCACACTCACCTCAAGGAGAATTTTCATACCCTCAGTTTGCCCATTTACAGCGGTGCGATGAAGGGCTGTTCGACCCATTTTGTCACTGATGTTGACACGGTGAACAATGTGAGCATCGAGGTTGCGTCCACTGACCTCCACGTTTTTCGAGGGACGCGTTTGAAAGGTGGTAAGAAAGTGAATCGCAGTGAGTCGCTGATATTGCGCCGCCAACATCAACGGTGTACGACCATTCTCATCTCGTACGTTTATCAAATCTATCAGGATGGACAGAATTGAAACAGTTGATGCAGCTGTGACTTTCAATCTTCCCAAAAATGGAATAATGAGAGGGTGAAATAAGAAACTTCTGTTACCCAATGAAGAGTTCATTTTTAATGCATGCCAACGAAGGAGAAACTGAAGCACTGGGCAATGACCCTACAAAAACAAGACCAGAAGGGAAAGGGATTAGCTAAAGGTCCGTCACACTCAAACAACTTCATTGAAATATGAGTTTTTAAAAATATGCGGTCACCGAAAGCAAATAAAACAGCTTAAAAATGGTAGATTGATATCGCCCAACTTTTTAGGCTTCAGTCTCATCAAAGAAATGATGTGTATATAAATAAGCAAAATTATGTAGAAAAAAAATGAGCTGTGAAAGAACGCTTGGTGCGCCTGGACTCATTTAAACTTTGTTAGCACTAAATTCATCACAAGGCACTAAAAAATCTACTGAGACCTTTTAAAACCTCAAATAAGAGAATTCGTACAGAAAGGAAAGGTTAATCTTACCCGCGCGGCAGCGTGGTGCACAGCGGTCCACCCATTTAGACCGTCCTTGATGGCAGGATCGGCCTGACTGAGATGGTGCATTACTAGCATCTGACACGTTTCCAGGTGACCCGCGTGCGCGGCGTAGTGCAGCAATGTTCGACCCAGTGGATCGGTGAGCCAAGTACACGGTCGCTTTTCGCTCAGTGGTGGATGGAAGGAAAAATCTTCGGCACCCTTCCCTTCCTCCTTCGGCTCGCTCGAGTCGCCCTTCTGCTTAGCGGCTGGCTCCTCACAGGCATTCAAAAGCATCTGCACAATGGAGATAGCAGAACCCCTATTTTATGTTCAATTTATTATCTTATTCAATTTCACGACTGGCCATATGATGATGAGGTGTCGCAGGTGGGACTTCCCACGAGCCGGACGGCGACTTAGAGAAATGGCCACTGTCTCATTGGATCAGAACAAACCGCTATCCTTGGGGTTGTCACTGATATGCAAACATGCACCAGCCTTGAAAATGTCCACACCATTCATCTTCATCCAGCTGCACTAAGTTTTTTTGAGAGAAGGAGCAGCGACAACTGAATAAGCGCATGATTTAAACAGTCTGGGAACATCCAGAGTGAGACTACCAACGGAACTTATATAAGGATATGTTAATAAAGTGAATAAGAATACCCACTCCCGCCTTCCTCTTAGCCCTGTGGCAACCCAGACAGAGGTGGGTGAAATCAAAATAAAAACAGCTTGACAAGCAGACAATTGGTACGAAATAATACTTTAGGATGCCACTCTAGACTACAAATTTTACCAAACAGATTCACTGTTATGCCCATCTTCCTGCAAACAGCGGCTAGCACACAAGGCACACTCGTAAAATATCAAACCGGTGCTAGCGGTGCAGACCTAGTGGAGCCTTACAATTAAGTTCGCAATTTGGCATCCCATTTCAGCTCATTTGATAAAAAATCAAAAAAGTATCGTTGTTCCTGGTTCTACGGACACCAGCTGCGCTGAGTAACCACGAAAGACGTCGCTCAAGCGAGGATGAGAGCTGTGTAAGACATAGATACCAGTTTTAGTAATAATTGGATTCGGATTCATTGTTGGCATTTGCATTATCTACCCGAGAGGCTTTTGGTGCACTTAATAAGTTGTTAAATAAGCAGCCAACCTCGACACAGTCTCCCCGTCCACGAAAGGCGGCCAGAAAGAGGGGCGAATAGAAGTACCAACTGGACGAGTTGGATGCATCCTTCGCCTTCCCCTCCTCTCCATCCGGGAAATACTTGGTCATCTTCGCCGAATCGAGAACTACTTGGCAAACTTTTGCTTTGGTCATCCCCTGAAGGAGGAGTTCTAGGGCCACACTATTGCCCATAGCAGCGGCCAAGTGGATGGGATAGTACGCCACCTGCAAAAGACAAGTGTGAGAAATTAAGTTAGTCGAAGTAGAAGAAGTAGATATCCTTTTTTAATCACCACCTTGCCCTGTCTCACGTCGGGTGTGGGGAGAGTGACAGGATCGTCTAACGTGAGACCTCCTCCCAAAATGCTGCTGATACTGCTACTACTGCCCAAATTTGATGAGGCAGCAGAGCTTTGGTGGGAGACAGGAGGCGAAGCAGACCGAAGGCTGCTTTGCGAGTTGGAGCTGGAGACCAGATGGGGTTTGGGTTGACGTGCGAAGACGGCGTAACGGTCAGCACCGTGACGCAGAAGCAGCTTTACTATGTGGCCGTCAATGTCAAAGGCGGAGGCCAGGTGCAGTGCCGTGCAGCCATCAACATCTGGAGCGTCTGGATCTATACCCAGCTGTCAATGAGCAGGGCACACACGAATGAGTGCATAAAATTGGTTGTTTAAGTCGTTTTGAGGAATAGGATCAGGCAATAACATGCACATTCTGTATGTTAGTTAATTCAAGACAATCCAAGCAGTTTTGCACAAACCGGTTGGGGTTTGTTTAAAAAACCATAGAAAACTCATTTATTACACATGGCGGAGAAACGATGACTGCCTAAAATCGCTGTGGTTGCGCTACGTAATATAACGGAATTCAATTTAGATCTCCACGTAGCGTTAGAATACATTCGCTTCCGAGTTCATAACTCATTAAAACGCTATTGTAAACTATTAAGTAGCAATAGCAAGGTCTCCCGCTTTCAGCTCGGAAATTTAAGCGACACAAAAATGAACTAGATGTTTTGTAGAACATTACCTGCACGAACCTTTAGTTCTGTTAACCTGAAACTTCGATCACGACATGTGCTTCTGCCCCTTCACTATCCCTTCCGTACATTTACTAAGGCCATATACAGGTATCTGCATCTCTCAATTCATTATAAAAGAACTCAAGAACTACAGGGGTAGCAGAGGTAAGTAAGCCACCCAAAAAGGTCAACAACCTCGATTTAGATCATTTGATAGCATAGCTAAGCAACAGAGGATAAATATTTTTGTTGCAGGTAGAAAAATCTGTGGAGATTCGTCGACATTTACCCCGACGCCGTGATCCACAATAAAAAGCGACAACGGCTGCCTACGGTACTTACGTGAGGATAATGTTAACGGAGTAAATCAAGATACTCACTCCTACGTTCTTCTCAGCCCTGTGGCGATCCAGACACATAGGTAGGCAGAGTCAAAACGCAAACAAGATAACCAGCAGAAATCGGTGCAAAATATTGCTCTACAAAGCGTATCAGACTAAAAGCCAACGCATAACCTTATTCCGGCTCCCGAGCGGCTTTGTAACGCACTTGCTGCACCAAAAATTACGCTAGATAAGACGTCTGACCGATGTGTTGCCACCTATTGTGCAAAGAAATCCCACAAGAGATGAATCTCCACAAATATTCACCATTTTGAGAAGTTAACACATGTTGGGTAGATAAAAGCGGACTATCTTCAGATGAGTAAACCATGGATTATTGTGTAACCTATGACAGAAGACTAGGAACTTAGAATTTTTTAGTCTTTTCTTTCTTTTCTGATTCTACTTGAAATTTAGAAATGCAACAGAAACCACACACCTTGAGAAGGACACAGATCACTTCAGAAATGGAGTTGCTCTTCATGGGCACGTGGATGGGTGGTTCATCCGTATTGTAGCGGCGAGTCAAAGCGATTGAGAGTATTGCAAAGTGGAGCGCAGTGCGCCCGAATCGATCCACCTCGAATGGGCCGCCGCCGGTGAAAAGAACACTGCGCAAGCACTCGATTGAACCGCCCAGAGCAGCGGCGTGCACTAGGTTTCGGCCCATATCATCCTTGAGGGCGTGCATGGGACTCACGTAGAGAGGATAACCTTCCTCCACCTCTGCAAACTCATCAATCGACATTCCCACCTCATCCCAGTTCTTCTTTGCCGCCTCCAGCAGGCTAAAGGAGGAATAGAGATGATTAAATGATTCTGATTTTATCTAAGCGATTTGTAAAGCAGAACTCGCGTGTCGGCAACAGAAACGACACGCATAATGCTGCGCCACCGCGATGAAAAATTCCGCAAGGAATAGAGTGCCCGCGCATTCTGTTACATAACCCTTTCTTATTTTGAGCAATTATCCTTGGCGCTTGCCATGATCGCTACGTTGAGTCAACCACTACAACAGAACTTTCATAAAATGGAGCTGACTGCAAGATAGAAACGACTACCGAAGTTAACATTATCGTTCCAAAATATGTAGTTGCAAATTTTGCAGGCCTTGAAGAAATCACCTTTCATTTTCTGATTATGGGCAGTATTGCCGAGATTCACATACCATGCCTTGATTAAAACTGGACGGTATTCCAGAGCGCACATTCTTTACGTCAATTGCGTTTTATAAGTTTGTTCTGAAACAGAATTCATCCAATAAAGCATCAAAGCCTATGATACCCGAATGCAGGCCAAATTTCAACGAACTAGAAGAGTCACCGTAAAAGCACGGTTTAGAAAGTACTTTTCCTATGCTACTTCATTCCTGTTAAGGAGATAAGCAGTAGTGAATCAAAGAGTGGAGCTATAGATGTCAATGTAGACTGGAAAAGAGATGTTGAATTCGAATTACAAAAATGGCAATTAGTTGGTGTTTGGAGCGTATTACACTGATTCAGCCGAGCGGTCGCTAGCCTGCCTAAATACACTGATCCAGATCACCTCAAGGGCACTCACAACTCGGCCTTCGAGTCAATGTGATGTAGCTAACGTTAGCAATCAAAGCATAATGGACACTACTAGTACGTTTTCAGCCCGCCGGAATCCACCCTGGTCCGAATTCAGCATTAAGGAAGATAAAACTAAGACCAAAAGAGATGCTTTCATACCCGAAGCAAATAAAAATCCGGAAATATGGATATACGCAAACAATGGTGTTAATGCTTTTACGCCACGCCAATTGCGGTAACTTAGTTTGTGAAGAAAGCACCACTAACTAATTCACACAAGTACTCCCTTAACAACCCATATTTCTACAAACTTGCTAAATTTCACCACCGAAAAAAAAACAATCAAATGGCAAATAACGCTTACCTCGAGACTAAAAATTAAGGCTTCATGCACCTTTCTAGTGCACAGACGACTAACATTTGGCCATGGGAATAGCAAGACTGCATCTCACTTTAAACACTTCGACTAAATTGGATAGATGCAGTGTAAACCCAGAAAAAAACTTTTGGCAAGGCAGCGAAATTGAAACAATGTTATCATCAGAAAATTACATCAGTGTCCCCAGCTATCAGCGAAATCAGCTCCCTACGTCTAAATTGGGGGTTTGAAAGCTGTGCTCAACAAGAGAAACAAGGACCGAAACGCATCCATCGATATCAAGAGTACAACTTAAATAATCACTTTACTAGATCAAAAGGCATTTAAAATTCAAAACTACTACTTGATCAAACTAAATGTTTTAGTTACTAAAAAGGACTCCAACTTCTACGACGAGCAACGGTGTGAAATGTCATGCTTTAAGACCAATTTACCATCTGAAGCACATTCCCTTCAAGCGGCAAAAAAAATTCAGCCCTCCAACTTCTAAGTCTTACCAACTTGCTGCCGCTAACTCATCCAAGTCAACCTTACCCTTAGCTCTCCACCATGAAAACTTAATTTTGGTATTCTATTGCTCGGGAAAAGAGCATCACCAAAGGAGCATGTAAAACTGGAAATAAGACGATACTCTGGGAGAACCGAGTGATTTGGTGTCTAACCTACATCGGTCCTTGAAGCAGATTCAGGAAGTTTGAATGCACCATTAGCCTACCCATATTATGACATCATGATACTTTGCAATCCCACTATCTCACTGTTTCGACAATGCCATAAATACCGAGTAGTCAACAAATAAAGCCATTCTAAAACAAATATAGCGCTGCATACCTTTATGATGCAAGGGAAATTGGTAAATTTAGTGAGCATGAATAGGATATAAGAAACTTCCAATTGAGTCCCCGTGTTAGCTTGAATAAGATACATTATGCTTAAAATGGTGCAATATGGATAATAGCAGATTCAAAGTCACTTTACAGCAAGCATAAACACAGCTTAAAATGAATGGAGACGCAGAAAATAAAGTGGTCCGAACTCACCGACTGAGACATGAGGAGTAGCCGGAGGCAGCAGCACAGTGCAAAGGAGTTGCACCACCGTTACCAACGGCATTCCATGGGGCTCCAGCGGCGAGGAGGGTGTTAAGTACTAACTCGTGACCCTTGCCCGCTGCCAGATGGAGTGGAGTGTTTCCATGTCTGTCCAGAGGCTGCAAATTGACTTTCATCTGCAACAGCATCTCAATTTGTTTGTTTCTACACAAACAAAACCAACACCATAGATCCTAAACCTTTAATTACAGGTTTAGTTCGGAAACAGATTTCCATGCTACAAACCTATGCTGCTTCCACACTACCGAAATAACCATGTGATCCGGTAGCCCGGTGCATTACTATTCAACAAGCCCACATTAGAAATAGGATATGAGCTCAGACCAGACCATAACTCCCAGCTTTATCGCCCACATTTCCATACTGCTGCAGCGGCAATACGCACAGTAGTGTTACAAGTGTGTCGTAACACGCGCAACTAGTCGGCGTACATGACCCAGATCAAGTCCAAGACCACCAATCCAAATGGTAGACTATAGCCATAGTGTGTGAATGAGTGAGGTGTAATTGTGGCAGCACTTGGATAGAGCAGCCTGTGGTGGTGAAACAAACTTCCCCCTCCACGAAGGCTAACAGTTCCAACCCCATAATGATATCTACAGCATACCTCAAGCACAACACACCATCACACGAATCTCTGGCACTGTAAACATTCTCCAAACGCACTCGGCCTCGCCTCACGTGAATAGATCACACAAGGGACAAATCTTCTGTGGTAGCGCTGAACGCAGCACCACCACTTACAAGCATTTGATATTTCGAAGAATTAGAGTTAGCGCCAACTGAACATCAGAATGGGTGAACCGCTCTATGATGGCTAAATGTGGTTTCTACCAAATGGAATCAGCCTTTTCCTTTTATGAACTCAATGGTCGCGAATTGATGTATGTCCCTATTAATGAGTTAATACAACTATTTTACAGTGGATTTCAACGGCAAGAGTTATAAGAAACGTTTCATCAACTGAAAACCTTAGCTATGAAAACCAGAATTAAAAATGGGTCATACATTGTCCGAAAATGATAATTTAGCCCTACGGATCGTCGCTTGGTTACATAAATAAGAAATAACCAGCGACCAAGGATGCCGATTTACTTAAGGGCTCATGAATACGCAGAGCATTAGTCGATAAGTAAATTAAAAGGACTGGAAATTGACGATGAGAGCGATCGCATAAGAAGCCTTCTTGATCCGGAGCAATAGGCAAGACCTGTGATTCCTGATAGGTTCATTCAAAATGCACTAGATTTAAAGGAATGAACCCCTACTCCTTCGACCACCTTTACGAAGTAATGGATGAGTCAGTACTTATTGTGAATTGAAAGCAGTGCAAAAGTGAGATAGACATAAAAATCTCAATCCTATCATGGCAACAGTTTTAACACTGTAAAATGCTTGGGCGCAAGTATGACTCCCACTACCAAATTGGCTGCAAAATCAATATACTGGAACTGAGTTCTCAGCAATCAAAATGAATCTTGCTACTATGATCTTGGTTTGAGCCTTTGACATTTTTTTGTAACCAACACCGCTAATTTGGGAAAAGTTCCAAACGTTCACTTCTTATAGAATACTTTGTATTTCGATTAGAACAATCACGCTGGAACATTACGCCTACGAGAATCAAAGTCCACTAACTGAATTTCTTTCATTTACCTGCCATAAACCGCGGCCAGATGCAGTGGGGTCCAAGAGTTATATCCTCCAGCGACTTCTGGATCCAATAAAGGTGCCGATGGTGGTGACGTGGTCGAATTTGGCAGAACTTCCTGGTCCTTTCCTCCGAATAGAGTGGAGAAGGATATCAGTTCCTCCAGGCACCCCTCACCTCCCGGACTGATGATAGAGAGATGGAGCGCACTATAGCCATCGCTGTTGCACTCAGTCAATGCCTTTCTTATTACCGCCTCAGCATTTTGGCGCTTCGCCAGCATCTCCAAGATAGCCTTCACGTTTCCTCTACTCCCATTCAGGCATGCCGTATGTAAAGCAGAATTGCCCTACAATAATTCATAATAATAACAATAGTCCATTGTTTGTGCTAACAAAACACAACAAGCGAGATTGGACGTCAACACTCGCCTCGGGCTTCCAGCCAACGATATAAAGAGACGAGGTGGAGGGGATCTTGTACACAGACATTTCAAAGCGGCTGGATTTAATTAAATGACTTTTTCTCGATTCTTAGTGTTCGTAATAGTAGTAGTAGCAGGGCTCAAACTCTCATTCGTTTTCCAATTGGTGCTTTAGTCATGACCAGTGTTCGTACTGCCAACCACTCTGGTTGCCCGAATTCCTCTCAAAGTGTGTGTGACTCACTCTTGCGGTAACAGCATCAAGCTCTGCCCCACGAGCCATCAATTGCTTAGCCACGTTGACATGTCCCAGGGCTGCGGCAACATGTAAAGGAGTGTACAAGTATTTGTCGCGACAATTCACCTCAGCGCCAAATTCGCAGAGCAAATCCATGATCTGACAATAAAATGCATAAAATTCTGTAAACACTTGATCACTTGCTGTACCTAGTTAATTTGACGAAATCTACGCATGCAAATTGCAACACAAAGTCACACAACACTGAAGACGTATTTAGACTGTTTAACCTCTTTGAAGAATGTTGCCTAGAGAATGAAGAACAAGAAGTATGACAGTGTATGTGAAGTTGGAACTGGAATCATTAATGTTTTGAAAGTACGTTTGTGGATGAATACACTAACGGGATGAAAAAATGGAGATTGCCGTGTAACACAAGTTAAAAGGTTAAACTCACACTGGGGAGGTCGCAGGCAGCTGCCCAATGCATAGCACGCCGGTCGTTTTTGTCAAAGGCATTCACAGAGGCACCGTTTGTAAGAAGCAAACGGACCATCTACAGTTTTGCAGCAACAAGTGCGGCTTGGTAAACGATGTCAAAACAACATTATAGTGGAAGAGAAAAAGGTTCTTACATCCAGGTGACCCCCATAAACTGCGTGGTGCAAAGGAGTGTGACCGCCACGATCCGAGGCGTTTACGTTTGTGCCACATTCACCATTTTCGGTATTGTAAAAGAGTAATAGACGCGCGCACTCCAAGCTGCCATTGTATGCTGCAACATGCAGAGGAGTGAGCCAACCTTTCTCCCGCATATTCCTGTCCGCACCGTTGTCTAGTAAGAGCTATAAAAGACTTGTATTATACGATATTCTTCAGGAATACTGCCCAATATACTGCATAGCCCACTTCGGTCGGTTTCGGTCCTACCTGGTGTAAGCTGAGTTTATCATCTATACAATCAATAGTAGGAAAGAGGTCGTTGGATTAACTAATTTAGCAGAGGTACAAATTCTGGCGGAACAGAAATGGTCAACAATAGGAATAAGACAAAATGAGCGCAAAGAGAAAAAAGAACCTTTGCCTTCTTTATGGTAGAAAAAACTTCTGCAGTCAGGTCACATGAATGATTACATTTGTACATACGCTATGCTCAGAACTTAAAATAATAGTGTTTACAGCTCAAGCACGTCCACTACAAGTAAAGGAAATAGACAAGCACCTGTACCACTGAGGGAGCATCCGAAGCACATGCCCGATGAAGAGGAGTGTACCACTTTATATCTTTCACATTAACACGTGCATTGTTAGACAGCAAAAATTCGACGAAGTCCACATCCCCAACGTGCGCTGCCGCATGTAGTGGGGTTCTCAGCTGTGGGTCCTTAAAAGTAAGAAATTTATATGAGAAAGGAACTAATGAAGTAGTCACTAAGTCATATAAACCCACTTTGTAATTTATATCGTCGACATTCGGCGAGCACTCGAGTATAGATTTGTCATCGAAGAAAATTGCCTGGATGATTTGAGGAACATTCTGAAAGAAGAAGTCCATCAACACCGGGATCTAAGATCATGATAAACAAATATGAAGGCGATGAAAACTGTCCATAAAAATATACTTGAAGTCATTTAGAGCCCAGTAAGGCATTTCATTTGTAATCAGGTGCGCTTGCATAAGTTGTACCTGCCATGTAACTCAACCAGAGAAAAAAACGTTCCCAAAAGTTCCAAAACATACTGAGAAATAACGTGGGAATCCTCAAACCACCAATCAGCCCACCGACTACTCCACCCAGTTATTTTGAAAGCTTCACCAAAAATACGGATCGACTAAATAAAACATTAGAGCTTAAAAATTAAAAGAGAAATTACTTCGTGCGGTTTGTGGAGTACTTTCTTAATGATGATTTTTTTCTAAGCTTTCTCATTCTTTGCTACTGTAAACATGTGAAACCACCAGTCTAGTCCCTGTAGGCTGCAATAATTGCAAGAAATCGATTCGCTACATTCGCATCCACCACACTGATAGGGCCCAAGTACCTGAAAGAACCCAAAGCAGGCACCCATCCCGAATTCTTTCTTCCGGTGGTCACCCATACATGGCTTGCACAGCACAGGCCTGGACCACGGCACTGACACGCCACCCTACCGCCACGCCCGGCGGCACCCCCCACGGAGCAACGGATCAGCACCCGCAAAACAGCATCTGTACTACAGCACACACACAATATAATCCTCCAAAGGTGTCAAAAACATAGCTCTTCCGGTGGGGGTAGGAGGGGAATGGATGAAAAACCGTCCTCTTTTTCAGAGTAGATCTTCAAATCGTTCGCTGAGAGATCTTCTTTAGCGGAGAACACTTCCTCTCCCTTGTAGCCAAAATCCTCTCGCTTTGCCAATGCAGCTGATCCAGCATCCGCAGCATCTTGTGACAAGAGAGATTCAAAAGTCTTCTTGAACGAGAAAGTTGGTACAGGGGTAGGTTCAGCGTCAGTAGACTTCCAAAAGTGAAATCGATCGGATTTACCGGTAGACGTTGGGGATCGAGTGTTGACACACCTTAGTAGCTGTTTCGGGGTGGTCAATGCTAAAACCAGTGCACTTCACTGTCGATTCAAAGGTAATGGACAAAATGAGGTTTCGAAATGTTATCTAACGAAGTGACTGAGATGAATTCCTACGGTACAAATCATTGTTTGATGCTGAAAAGCGCAAACAAATAAAAAATCGAAAACAAAATTATATCAATCACACAGGCGTTAATGACCGATTCGCTGGAAAACAATTCGGCCATCCCTAAATTCCTGCTGTGTGGAGTACAACTGTAGAGAAAATCTTTATAAACAAAAGGAAACAAAACGTGCACTAAGAAGCCGGTAAATGGATCCTGACATTAAAATCCATCCAAGTAATAGCAAGACGAACCTCTGAATGCAAACAGAATCATAAAGAGCGCAGGTGTATACCGACCTTTGTGTTTCGCCGTGGTTAAAATCACCAGGCGGTGTCAAAAAGAACGTTTTCGTAAAAATAAGCAGCACAGTTTTACTACAGCGAAAGAGAAATTCACAGTGAAAAGTGTGCCCTCGTTATTACAATAAGGGCCAGAATCTTATGGGGATAAGTAGATGGTAAGTGCACCGCAAGCTGAAATCTGCGTATTCGTTGGCAATCCCACATAAACATAGGTTATTAAAAAAAATGCATCCTATAAACTTAAACAAAAAAGCACCAATTCACCCACAATGTCTATTGTAAAAAAACAGCACACAGTAAACAAAACAACATGCCTTTATTACGGGGATGAAGAAATTCACAGCCGGCCCCATATGCACAATATCCCATTTGATAAAATCGGCATACTCGTGGGGCTCCGGTGTTTCGAGGATAATCCCTAGAAATAAAAGCACGTCGAGACCACAAACCAATGGCATTACCTTTTATAATTGTTACCATGGCGTGGTTGGCTATAGCGTCACTCAGATTCAGTGAGCTTGCCAAGTAAATGGTCCCAAAACACCACAAACAAACAAACGACCAACGGTTCAAAAACTAAGAATGCAGGATGAGACCATAAAACACAACCAAAGTGGTGCCACAGTACCAAAGTTAGCAAGTGATTCGTATCGTACTGCTGTCGCAATCAAAGGTTGGAAACAGATCAACTTTGCCTTTTGAGACATCAACTGATGAAAAATCCTACCCGATTTTCCAAATTACAAATACATTTTAAATAATCAAAACTAGTGGCATTTCTAACCTTTCATAGCGGGGAACCGCGTAATTGTAGGAAGAACGGAGCTTGTAGGTGGAGCTATCATGGATGAACATACAATCATCACCGTTACGGCAGTGTCCTGCCAAAAAGTGATGACATATGGCTGAATGCATCTCCCAAACTATCAACAGGGAAAGGAATTGTGAGGTTTAGTGAGAAGTTACGAGTCAAATCGATATAACCAAAGGCACAACACTTTACAATTAATGGCGTTGGTCAGTATAACATTAACCACCACAACCAGTAGTACAGCAAGTAAAGACATGCTAAATGTAACATTATTAAAGGCTGGTCGACAAAATAAAACATGAGGTGTCTAGCTAGGTGCAAAATCTACCGACTGGCATGTAATATGCTACAAATGAGTGAACTAGTGAAATACTCGTTACAAGGATGTAGAACAAGAAACGGTAAATTCAAGAAAAGATAGTAATCGCGTATTCCGACGTCAATTGGTAAGTTTGTAATAACTTCAAGGCTACAGCTGAAGATGGCGCCAAAGCACATTAAAATCATCACACACATCAATCTTCACAAATCTAACCAGTCAAAACTTTACTGACGGGTCGTTCTCCATTAAGTCAGGGCACAGTTCACCTAACACATTTTTCACAAGTGTGCTCTATCTTCCAACTAATTTAAACAAAATCATTCCGACTAGGAAGGAGCATGTATCTTTTTCTCTTGGTAGAACTTCTTTAATTCTGCTGCCTTATAGACCACCTGCGAATTAATGTCTATCTTCAGGCGTGTTTAAATGGGACATGATGCTGCTCACAAAGGCTGTGAGAAAATACTTGGTTGTCGTGCTAAGACCCATTTTTAAAGCCGCAATATTCCCAGGTCGTATGACCAAAGAAATCTAGAGAGCTAATGGTATTATTCGTAGACCAAACGGAAGATGTCAAGGTCAGGTTGCGGAAGATCCAGCGTCAAAGTCGCCAAACCGTTCAGCGAAAAATATAAGTTTTAAATTTGTTGCAAACTCAGCATCTGCTGGGAACGATGGTTTTAGACAAGTCACAGTAAGACCTTCGAAATGACTCAAAGTAAAGCTGTATGCTGTCTGCAGCAATTTGATCCCCTTGCAATTTGCTGTGGAGATGATGACTGGGCCAACAGCTGATGTGTTGCGCTATTTTCTACTCACCTCTATATCGCGAATTAATAATCTTGATTAACCCGACCACATTTAATCTCTTCCAATGCCTTTTATTGCCACACTTGGTCCTGGTTTTGCGTACCTCGTGCTGCGTCTTCCCATCAAGATCAAAACATCGCATTGGTCTAACTTTGAAGTTAACAGCAATAAGCAGATACAGAAATGCGAGACGTAGTGAATTCTCTGTGCGTTTGTATCGTCTTGAGACTTCTGTGAGGGCTGAGAAGGCATAATACCAGAGTATAATCAAATGTATTCAGCAAGCAGAGAGATTGGGGCTGCTATCATGGCCTGGAGGCCAGCCAACCTGACTAGGGTAATATGGCCACCCAAGTACAAAACCGGCAGTCAGAACAAGCAAATTATTGCAGCACGAATATCTTATTTGATGCATCCAGCTGTTGTAGTACCAAGTGGCGATTTTGGGTTTTTTAGACATGCTTTCCACTACGTGAGTAGTTCAGCCCTCAGAGACTACACTTCCACGCTGAGGCGTGACCATCATTTATGTTGATCGCTTCTTAGTACTTCTATACCCTACTGACATACATTCTTTCACACTGCGTTGGCTTATTATCACTAAGGAAAAGACTCGGGGCGTTACAATACAACAGCTAGCTCTCCGATCAGGCCATCATGCCTAAGGAAATTATGCACAAGCTGGTTGAAGCGTCATCATCTAAATCCAGAAGTTGACATGCATTAATGCCCATATTTTTGAAATAATTTCACCTGATAGTCTGACGAGAGTCTCTCTATAGCGCAATACTTTTTACAAACCCTTCAATAAATTTATTGTAATACTTCTGGTTGTGAATTGCATGGTATCGTAGCAACAAAAAATGATTTTACCCGCATAATTCCATCCCACGAATGGCGCGGAATGGCAAAATTGATGGTATTTTTAGGAACGTGGATAATGCTTTCAACAATACCACCGAATTGTTAATATCTTGGCACTGCGAATATGTATCGGTAAACGGTGTTTTTCTACTACGCCTATGTTCACTTGCAGTCACCAACTCTCATGCTATTCTCCCTCATTTGGGAGGTGTCTGTAACGCTCCGAGGGCGAAATCTGCAGTGGAAGCGGTAGTGTAGTTTGCCCCTACCAAGTGTGAATATGTGTCAGCACTACCTAACGCATAGCAGTCGTCCAAGATTGCACCACAGTAGTCGCCATGCATGCGTCGAAAGGCTCCATAGATCATCAGGCAAGGCGGCCGTTAAGACTATCTTTAATTGGCTTGGCGCAAGGACTGAGCACATGATTTTATTGTTTGGATACCAAAACAGCAGAAATGCATGACTCTCATGGCCGCCGAGCTCAGTATAGTAGAAATGTTATTGAAATTCTCAAGGCATTGTAATTAATCAAGCGTAAAAGAAGCCTAGTCACGATGTATGTGTAGCACTTTCCTCGTTCAGCACCTCCACTCTGGCTTTTATTCCTCTTGATTAAACAAGCTAACTGGAATGGGACATATTTAGGTGGAAGGCGGTACTGATCTCCTTCTACTTCGGAGATCGTCCTCTCCTAAAGGATACATTCAAATAACGCTGGTATTACATATCCCCACGTATTTTTAGCACGCTTCCCAATGGTCCCCTAATGAATTGCCTTTGAATTTGCTATTGGGTGGTTATCCCACTTCCGTTATTGCGTAGACTTCATATTCACCCTTGGAAGGTCGCTTCTTGTTGTGGTGAACGGTTATTGGGTGAATATGGATTTAGGCATTGTGGAGGGCCTAGTTTGTGGTTGAGTTAAACTTAATCACTTGAGACAGCTCTTTTATTTAAGGATGGTGAGAATTGCAGGTTATTGCGGATGGGAAAATCTAACTGGATATTTAAACTAAGTTACCTCAGTTGGGGTCAGTCCAGCTTTTATTTGTCGTAAGATTTCTTCTGCCTGATAAAATCCAGTCACAGCGTTTACGTGCGGTGTTAAATGTTTTATGCCATACTTCAGACGTAGTACGTAGCCTAAAACATTTTTGGTTGCTGCCTTGGAAGGCACTATCATTCCACGACCTATGAGCACCTTGAACGATGAAACGGCATTCGATGTGTGGACTGTAGATCCGTATGCGGGGAGGTAACGTCCTACGCTTAACTCCTAGGCTTCCGACTGTGTGCCCTTAGTGAAAGCCTTTAGTAGTAAAGTAGTAAAGAATCGGCTTTTGAAATTGGAGCCTTGATTGCAATGAACCGGTTCTGGACCTCCATGCTGACGAATCCACTGATTTAAGAAAATTAAAGCGACCGTTTCGGCGCCTTGTGTCTCCATAACTTCTGCTTCGGATACTTTTGTGAACCAGTCTACCGCAACCAGCATATATCGGTTTTTCTTCTTGGTGGGTGGTAAGGGAACCGCGATGTCTGTACCCACTCTTTTCCTTAGCAGCCCTATGGATGTAGACTACAGCGGTGCGATCGCTGCGATGCGGGGCAGGTTTAAGAGAAACCGAGTGCGGTGGGGGTGAGTGAAGGCCACCAGCACTTTTCGCTCGAGGTATCTAGCATCTCCTTTTCACCTACGTAGCCCAGCTGCTCGTGTAGCTCTTGAATGACTGTTTTGCTAATGGGACCGGAACCACTAGGCGCCTTGGATATCCAGCAACTTCTTCGCACCACAAAACGTCATTCGCTAGAAAGAGTTTTCATCGTTTTTGCCATATTCGTCTGGTCGCATTGTTGGACGAGACCATCTCTTCCGCTGTAGGTGTACGTCATGAACCTCTCGTATAACAGAGCTGTGTTGGGTTCGGTACACTGCATGTTCCTCCTGTGGCGTTGAGTGGGCTTGCGTAGAAATAGAGCACCAACTACCACACTGTCCACTTCCATTGGGATTGGTCGGCAGGACAGCGCATCCGCATTGCCATGTTGAGGTGTGAATTCATATCGTTCCAGACCGTCGTAGCAACAAGCAACTGAACCTCCAATCTCCTTCACTGCCTTTAACTGTGTGAGCACTTGGTGGTTCGTTCTCACTATCGTCTTCCTCGCTATCAAGTAGTCTTAAGCATCTAATCACTGTGTTCCATTGCACTGTTCCGGTTCATCCTTTTCGTATTGAAGTGTTCCCTTCTTTCCTTGTCCCTTTGTGAAAGTACACCACCCATGGCTGCATCGCTGGCGGTCGTATGCGTGCGAACGGTGGGCAACTCGCTCTGAAGTCAGGCGCAGCTTAAATCTGTGCGTAGCAGAGTATTCGCTTCAGTACCTTAAACGCCTCATCGTGCTCATTCCCCTTTGCCTCCTTACAATTCTTTTTTCGTCTGCTTTTCGGTTAATTTATGCAGCAGACTGTTAATATTAGCAAACCTTTAACAAATCGCCTGTAGTAGTTTGCCAAACGTAGAAAACTATGAGACTTGTTTTCTACGGTCTTCGGTGACCGCCACCCCATCTGACGAGATTGTATGCGCATTGAGAGTGACCAAGCTTGTGTAAAAATCAGCAAATCTTTGCGTTTAGGGTCGGTCCTGCATTTTGCAGCCCGTCCAACAGTGATTTCAGGTTGGAGTTGTGCATCAGGAGTTGGAAGTTAGTCGGCGACTTCAAAAGGCCCTGAAAATGTCCTCATTGTCTTCTTTTGTTGGCAAAACATCTGCACTTACTATAGTGCCTTGCTGAGTTAAAAAGACGTCTTCTATAAAATTTTGGGCAAGTTTGGTGTTACACAAAAATTGATGCCAAGCATTCCGTTTTATTTTAATTATAGACATACAATAAATATCACCATTCGGGTTTCTGTCCCAATCCAGACTTTAACGACGTCCCCCATTTTACCATTATCTTCCCTTCTTTTACTGAATACAATCTTGTGGAGGACAAAACTCTCCTGACCTCGTTACAAAGGGTGAGGAGGGTCCGTTGATGTACGATTGGTTTGGCTGCTCCTTAGTCAAGAAGAAAACTGCATTAAGATCCTTCCAGTTTGTCTAGAATTAGATTAAATGAATGGGAGCCGTTTGAGAGCAAACTGAAAAGGGAAAAGGAGAACTCATCTGATCTTGGGGCGTGGTGTGGGGACGTTAAATTTGACCACGTGTAAGGCCTCTGGTAAGGTGAGGCTGTGTGGAGTTTCTGGCACCTATTTGGTTACATTCGATTATCTAACTTAGCGAGTTGATTTTTTATTTCTCCAAGTTTACTCAACCATAATGGGCAGTCGAATTCGTGCTTGAACTGGATGGTAACTTGTTTAGCGATCCTGTTTGGAAGTAAGCCTCGAATGGTACCTTTCGCTAGACGTTGAAGATTTCTATTGTAGTCCTCACCGGCATTTTGGAAGCGAGGAATATTCTCTGGCGAGGGTCTGTCATTCCTGATTAGCGGGGATTTATGGTGTTATGGTGTCGCAGCGATGTCAAAGGTCAGCGTTATGGGTAATGCCAGCGACTATTACGACTTAAAACAAATCTTGGGGGAGAACACGGAAGGATCGGGCCAATATTTGGTAATAAGGAAATAAACAGAGCTTGAATTTAGCGGTTTTGAGTCACTCTTTAAAGTTTATGTCGTCTTTGAAAAGGGGAAAGGTCTATCGACACTGCCATTTTGAAGCACGTTCTCTGTTCATCTCCTCTTCTCTACGCCACATACCCTTCGAACGAACAGGCTGATTTGACTATTGTATGTTTACTGGTTAGGGTCAACGGGAATTAGCAAAGGTTTAGGGAGACAGGGATACTAGGCTCGTTTCTGCTTCAAGAAATTCTAACTACGCATCTATCAACTTACCAACTCAGAGGTATATTTAAACAAGATATGTATTACACTGGCATTCATCCATTTTGTAGTGATTTCAGGCCAGTATGGTAGCACTACGGCTGAGTGCAAAGGCAATAGGACACAGTTACCTCTTCAGTGGTAGTGTGTCGAGACAAACAGCTAGCATGTGGAATGAAACCAGCACTGTGGTGAGGCTACTCCATCCTGAGAGGTGTTTTGGAAATTGCGGAGTCCTCATTGGCGATCAGTAAAAGAAGGCGATAGAAATACCTCAGGTTTCATACACTTCAAACTAGTGATCAACGAACCATGATCAATCACCGGAGAAATGACAATTGCAGGTTTTATGGCAAGAGCCAGGGAGGAGTTTACACAAGCCGAAGTTTGTCACCTTCCCGTAGTACCATTTGCAGGAACTTTAGAGGGCCTGACACCTGCAGAAGTGTTTGAAAATGACAAGAGCAATAAGATTTTGATTCTGTCTGATCAAAAAGTTTCTCCTGATTTGGCTGAATGGGCCAACGAATAAAATAGGGCTCGTTCTTTATTGACTAATGGTCGTGAAACTCTTTCAGGAGTGACAAACGGACTTGTAATTGTGTGTAGCGTCCCGAGACTCCCTTTAAGGTAAAAGAAGGCATAGTATTGGGGCAGAATATATATTCTGGAAACAGAGGGCTTGGGGGCTGTTGGCACGGCCCAGAGGCCGGCCAACCGGCTAGTACAAGATGGCCACCCAAGTGACCGAAACTGGTAGTTCGAACAAACAAAGTATTACACAGCCCCTCTCTTCTTTCGAGCGTCGTCCCCGACGCTCCCCATGGTCAGCCTCCCGTGTCAGCTATCACAACGTAATCAGTGCCGCGAGAAGCACCCACGAGCTAACCGTGCCAGCCATCGAGATTCGAGCGCATGTCTTCTTGTAGTACCACCAATTCTGCGTAGCACTCGGTGCAGCAAATGCGCATTTCTTAGTCGTCCTCTCCCACGATGATGCGGCCCAGTGAAAGATGGGGATACGAATCCAAGTTTTTGGACGAATGAAGGCACACACAACACATATTGTGATTCCAGGCTTTTCTGATGCCGTGGAAGAAACGCGAGGGTATCTTAGAACCCTGAGCGAATGGGGCAACCGGGCCTCATAGGAACGGGATGCATGTGATCCAAGTGTACAAAGCATGAAACGATGCTATCGAATGGCGTCCTGCACATTCTACATCTGAGAACAGGAGAGAGAGAGAGCTTACAGAGGATGCTT
>MIEF01006269.1:0-45024 GCA_001870725.1 Taenia solium
TTATTATTTTTGCATTCTTGCAATAATTGTAACTTCGTTTGTCACCCCAACAACGCGTTATTATCTGCTCGATGCCGCACCGACTCTTCTGGCAATGCTGTTGGATTAGTCGCGTGTCTTGAGAATGCCTCAATTTAAGGTTTTCTCGATTAAATGTTACCGTGCCCATGTGCACCTCGCCTCCATTGGTCAGGCACGTGATTGAAATGTAGTGCTGTTGACATTTTTGTGTTACCGTGATTGAAATGTAGAGCTGTTGACATTTTTGGGGTTGGAAGGGTTCGACCTGTTCTAGGTACGCGTAACTGCTGCCAATCCAGTCGAATCCTTTGCAGTCGCCTAATCCCTTTGAAGTGTGGATGACCTCGTCCCATCTGTAGATAATGCTATCCACAGCCACTGAACTTGCGTCCAGCTCATCAGCGGATCTGGAGCAGTCAATGGGAAATCCTCCACACTTTTGCAATATGCTCATCAATTGGAAGATTGTTTTGGGTGCAAAGGCTGAGGTGAATGAGTTTTATGCGGAGGGGCTTTAAAGGCTAGTACATGCAACACTTTCTCCTCCCTTCCCGTATACACACGGAATGGCAACGGAAGTGGAGGCGCATTGGCATTCGAACCTCCTCGAAGTGAATAAAAATAGGAGCTTGGGATCCTTTTCTTTACGCTGTCAGATTCGGAGTGACTTTGATCGACCAAAATCCACCTTCTCGTGGTGTCGTCTTCGCCTCAATATGATCCCTGTATTTTTCCGTTATTTGTGGGTCAACACTCACGCCATGTTCAGGATTTTCTCCACGATCCCAGTCCACTAAGCTTCTGTATTCCCAATGAGTTTATGATTCAGTATTATGCGTGAAGTTCTTGTAGGAGGTGCTGTGTAAAAGCGGTTGTTCCTACTTCGATCACATCGTCATGATCGTGAATGGCAACCTGAACCTATCACTCCGTCCATGTCTGCATTCTGCAAATCGATAAGCAAGTCTTTTCACAGTGTCTACTTCCACCTCTCATCACGTGCTTCCCTCCGACACGGACGCGTGGATAGTCCAAAAGCCTGTTGGAGCGTAGTCCGCTTGCAGCGTCGACGGAGTGACCCTACCGTTGACGAACGTTGGAGCGAAGGTGCGTGAACCCTTCACCAGTTTGGACTCGGACCGCATTGGTGTCATGGGTCTGCGTCACTTTGAACAAAGTTTTTAACACATGAAACGTACCAATCGGTAGTCATGTACATGCATGTAGTGATTTCGAAATATATACCTATATGTGTAAAGTATTTTTATTGGGTGGGATTCAAAAAGGAAAATTAGACAAGTTTTCGTTGCCAATAGACAACACTCGCGTTTGTCCCTTATGCCGAACAGTTGTGGGAGGGATTGATTTAAGTTGTCCCAGTGGCTTGTCATGTGATGAGTTGACTTATGAAGGAGGGTTTCATGGCGAACGGGACCTCGTTTGTTGTTAAAATGTGGAAAATCCACCAAGCATTTGGCTTTATTTGGTGCTAAAGTAAACAGCGCTAAGTGTCAATTTCGTCTTCGAAATCCGCACATTGTGCATAGAGCTTGTCAGCACATTATTCTTGTGTCGATTTTCGCAGCCTCTCAGAGATGGTGGAAGACGATTGTGGGCAGTCTTGCTGACAAGCACTCACTCCCCTGTCGCCGGTTATGGAACGACTTTTAACGCCATTGTGGACCGCCAACAACGTCCCTCGTCGTCGACAATGGCAACGGCAAGGGGAATGTGGATTTGGAAGCCGACCCATGTGAAGCCACTGAGGCTGCACTGAGCGCCTTTGAACTCGTCGTTGTCGTGGTGGTGGATAGCTGTGGTGTTGCAATTCTACCTATCCATCCTGTTGAAAACTTCTTTGCTCATTGTTAGCGAATCATTCACCCTGGATAAGCAACGCGGCTTTGTGTTTGGTGGGCTTATGAAGTACCGAGTGCGGTGTGAGTGCCACACGGGAGCAAGACGAGTGTGAACCTGTAAATTGGTGAGCACGTTGGATAAGTTGAATCAGATGTTGTTGCCCTCTTGCAATTTTTGTTTTTGTTTGCTCCTTTTTTAACCTAAGATGTTTAGTCTTAGTTGCCTTTACTCCTGTGCTGTGAGATGGAGCTGATATGAAGTAGGTGTGAAGTAGTTGGAAGTGTAGTTACACCACAAGGCTTTGATGTGTAAGTATGATTCTCTGCACGATTCATTGGCATGTTCGATAATTGCTGTCTACTGCTAAAGGCATGAGACGCAAGCCGTCGACACGTTTGCCCAAAGAGGTATTTTTGATGGCGCCCATGTGTGAACGCTGCAATGTGTGGGATGATTTATTGGTCAAATGTGAGTAATTTGTGAGCGAAAGGGAAAATGCCTAGCGAATTGATGCTCCACTTGCTTTTGCAGCTTATGTCACATGGAACCGCGCGATGCTAGGAGCATTTGTGTGCATGTGTGTGTGTGTGGGTTTTAACGGTCATTTGCCAGTTGGTGGTATTGAGTGTATTTCCACTGCCCGAGACAAGTGGTTGGGCTTGTCTTTGCAAGCTTGCAATGTGACAGTAGGTTTCAGACTGGATGCTATGCACTGCGGTTACTTATCGTTTATGTATATTTGGTCGAAAAGTAGAATAATCAACAAAACTAACACTTTCACGTCTACTTTTATTTGGCAGCCTGAACAGCGACTTGTTGGCAACCACTGTGTACTTGTCGCCTTTGTGTCTGAATTTATTTTACAAATGGTCGGTTCAATCCTACCTCTTACCGAGATGGCTTCAATTAATCCAAGAAATGTAATTGAGAACTGTAATTACTTTGTTGAAGTGTCTGGAGGAAGTGATGATGTTATTTCATTGGAATACATGTCAAGTTTGAAGGTATTTGCAGTGGTCATAGAGGCCATCGCGTCTACTACTACAAAAGCATGACCTTGCAGTCCACTTGAAGGTGACCTCACGTAGGGCAACCAGTGACGTGGTACTGGTGGGGAGAGGGTGTACGAGTGTGGTTAAATACGATGCTGCACTGAGGTTTGGTTTCTCTCGTGGATGGTTCTCCCGATTGATCGACAATTGCAATGCCCATCGTCAGGTCAGTCGCCATGGTTGAGAGAAAGGAAAGAAGGGGGACTGCTCTTCTGGCGCCTTCTCATATCTCCACTCCCCACTTCATAATGGTCGCCACGATTGATCTCACCTTCCCTCGACAAGTGGGTGCCTGATTCTGCCTTACAAAACTAAACCTGTCATCTGCTTTCCCATTAGCTGAATTTACGACTAATGCTCTAATGTAGTGAGCGTATATTTTATTTGTATTATTCTATTATTGTTGTCACAAGGACTGTTTGAAATTTAGAGTCCGAGTAAATTACAAGGGAATAGTTATTTGTTCCTCAGTGCACTGATCACCCGTCTGAAGTTGGCAGTAGTGTTCAATATGCTTTGAATGTTAACTGTTATCCCTCCCTCGGTTGTGAATCCGACGCGTATGCATGGGTGGTGACAGTGAGTGGTAGTGTTTTCGAAGGACTAAGCTTTTCAGAGGCGGCCATCCCCTAGGGGAGCAGGCGATAGCGAGTTGGAAGCCTAGGCAGAAAGTGACAAGGAATCATTGGGTCCACTTTCACTCATTATTCAGTACTAAAACGTCTTGCATTCACCGCTATTTAACGGTGCTCTGGAGTGTATGCAAAATCACGTTACCCTCAGTCATAGCCAGTTAAAGGTTGCTTCGGCTGCATCCCATCGACCTCATAGGCTTAGTTGTGAATGACGTTAATATTGTAAGGTTGCTCCTTCGACATGAGCCTGATATCAAATTTTAGTAAGTGGCCTACAGACGAAGACACAGGTCTGGCGTGATTATTGTTGCAAAGTCAGTAAAGACTAATGAAAATGGCCACCAGGCAATTGTGGATCAGACAACTTCGACACCTGCCGCTGGTCCCGGAGACAAGGGGGACGCAGGGCTGCATTGCGACTACTCTGCTATTCCTCTGATTAGCCTATGGATTACTATGCACATCTGCATGCAATACAGTTGCAGGACATCAGTCCTCGCTCCCTCATCGCATATAATTGACGTAAGCTTTGCTGCCGCATGCGCAACCATTTGGAGCCTTATGGATCAACTCTGTGATGCCTTTTGCTACAGGAGGAGACCATCGGCAACACTTGAATTGACCTATCCGAAGCTGCAGTTGCACGCATGCTTAACTCAGGCGAGATCTACGTGCATCGTACTCATGCCCTGAGATTGGAGGTGAGGAACGTCAGGACCCACTAGTGAAGTGCACGTAGGCATGCTTATAGCAAAGTGCTGTGCTGGGGAAACCGGTCACTCCAAACTATGCAAAAGACATGGGCATAGCTGGACCGATCTGCTACCTGTTATTCGCCAATCCTACAGACTTTCTCAATATGTTTGTCCCAGTAGCAGATGGATTGACTATTCCTTAGTGCGGTTCGTGGCAAAATCTAGTTTAGCTTGATTCAAAAATCTAGTTTTGTATGCGGATTTTGTCCAGCTTAATTAAAAGTGCATCAGCAACTTGAATCGCATCCCTAGGTCCTGGAGGCACGAGCCAGACACCTCCGCTTTGCGTAGGCGATTTGGTGTCTTTTCATCCAAAATGAATTGTTTGGAAATTCAATGGATTTCTGCTTGCCAGCCTCATGACCATTTGCGACTATAACAGATGTTCTGTGCATAATCAGTCTCAGCGCCAGATCAATGCCTTGCCGTTACTGTTTTCCCACCAAACTCGAGACTCAACCCAACCCTAGAATCTCATCACCCGTATAAACCTTGCCATGGAGCGTCTACTGAATACCATTTCAGTAGCGTAATCATTACATCTCAGCTCTCCGGCTCTGGAGGAGGGCAACCCATGGTGGAGTAGGGATGTGACTGTAAATGGTAGGTAGTGGTCGCGGCCTGGCAAAATTAGCACATGGGTTGGCAGTAAAATGTTGGACCAGGGCTACGGCATGATAGAGACATTACTCATTTTGAAGGAAAAGGCAGCCATCTTAGCTTGCAGACAAAGAGATGCAGAAGGGTTCATTTGTGCGAGTGCAAAATGTTCGTATCAAATCAAGGTGGTGGATTGTGTGAGTAAGGTCAAAAACTCAAGCTCTTTAACTTTAATTTAAGGGTTTATTGGTCAGATCAATTATTTCGACAGATAATTATGCAAACCTGTCAGGATGTTTTGCCTTGTTCTTCGCACACATTCACGAAGCCAACTTCAAAATGTAAGGTATTTTTAGCATACTCGCCCAGTTGCTGATGTGCCTAGGGCGCATATCTCTATGTACGTGCACATCATGCGTCAATGCCACTGCCTTATAGCATTTGTGGCCTATCTCTAGCTGACATTCAGCCATTTGGCTTCCTTATCACTAGGTTGACAAGTGTATCAGTGAGATCCCCTAGGATTCATTGGCTTATAAATTGTTCTCCACCCAATGCCAATCAAGATGTTTGCCGCTCATAATATTGTCCATAACAAAAGTGACTTCATCCGAAATTCGCTTCACAAAGTACTATAAGGTTTTACACTGCTTCATATGGCCCACCATCACCTTAATGAAACACTTGAGATTCCCAATCACAGGCAAATAAATAAATGGTGGTTTGCGTTCCTTGTAGGCAAGAAGGTTTAAAAACAAATGATTCTGTGCCTGTCCCTTTCCCCCAAGTTTTCTTGCCTTTGCAACGGGTTGGCTGACTAGGTGGAGGCATTTTGAGCAAAGAGCAAAAAATCAGAGAAACAAATCCTCCCAACTTATTTCTCTCCGCACTCGATGGCAAATGTCCAGTAACATGATCCGTGTTCAGTGAGCGCTTCTCACCGAGACGGTTCACTCGTGCGAACGCATTTTGCATCACCTTTACGCCTTCGTACGCACTGCTCCCGATGCTTCCCTTTTGGGTGCTCGTTACATGTGCCATCGAGAGCGGTACTTATTTTCCGGTTAGTAGCAATCTCCACCTTTGTATCCTACTGGTGGTGCTGCTTTGCGCAGGCTCATCTTGGTGTGATAATAATTATTAGGTTAAGTACGAACAAATGCATTGCGAAGGGAGTATTTTGCTACTGAGACGACTTAAATCACTTGAAATGCATATTGGGCCAAGGAATATGGAAATAGCGATGATTTCCAGGTGGTGGAGCTGGTCGGGGTAGCCGTGATAGATAAAACTTACAGACTGCAGTCATGTATGCGAGGAATGCACGACTAGCCTTCGATAGAATTTGCTCGACGTTGCATTCTACTTGGAGGCTATCGGTGTCCCGATCAGATTGCATCACCTGATGGATGTTTAAGTGTCCTGCATGTTTTTGAATCCAGAAGAGTCTTGTACAGTTTTGTCAAGGGTCGGTTTTCGGAACTAGGGTCCGACCGTCATGCACTTGCCAGTCTAGTAAAACTAAACAAGCGTCATAGCATCATTTGTCTTACTGGATTCTGCATGGTAGCAGAGGACAGATGAAGTCAGATTGTGGTGAGAAGTTAAAACACTCTCAGCTAGAGCCTATTGGAGCTACTGATTTTTTGGAATTGGTGAAAGCCAGCATCACTTTTTGCTCTAGGCGACTAGCATCTCCTTGACGTTTACGTGTCCTAGGTATTCAGGTACCCCAGCATCGACTTGTGATGCTCTAGCCAACCCCATGTACTGAATCGGCAGCCACCCTGTTATTCCCATCCTCTCCTTACCAGTCACTTGCATGTCCCGATGCACGAAATCACCACGTGCTTGACCTAAGTGCCTTGCAAATCAACCATGCTTTTAGCTGGATTTTAAACACGTCTTGCAATCTCAGGATGTGTTAGAAGCCATATCGATCTCGGTGTCGGTATAAAGGATAAAAACACAAGTCAAGTTAGATTGAAATAAGGGTGAAGGGTAGTTGTAGCATGAACATCCACACGATCTCCTCCTCTCGTACCGCCAGCTTCACTAATACGGCCACATAGTTGTCGCTTGCGTTTGCCTTAGCTGCCTTATTTATCAACTTTAGCCATTAATATTCGGAGTAACTCGAGTTTTGTTAATCCATGCGTCGCACTAAACAATCTATAACTTCCACGCAGAAAAGTGGCCTATCCTCCTATCATGCAAAACGGATGGGGCCTACAGGGCAGCAAAGAAGCACTGTTGCAGCCGCATCAAACCAATGGGCGCATATAGGTGATCACACTGACCTATAAGCAGCGTTGGAGAAATGACCAATCAACAGATCCTTCTCAACCATCTAGCTCGTCTCAGTCTCCTCCAACAAATTGCGTGAGACGCATGCCTTCTTCGTTCAAATTAGGCTTTGTCCAAATAGCAAACCTCAAGACATTTTAGATTGTGAGGATTGACTCTGGTGTCGAATCGTCAGGAGGAGTCTTCTGAGTCCGATTTCATTGCGATTATGTTAATTATAAAAGACGCAATTCCATCATCTCAGCCGTATCATTGTGTCAGATGGTTGACCAACAAACGCTTGGTCGCCTTCGCAGCTTTGCGATCAGCGGCTAAGTCTCCCCTCACACCATACATTGCAGCAGCTGCGTAGCAAAACTGCGTGCAGGCATTCCACTCATTAAGCTTTTCTGGCAGTTGGCAAATGGTTACTTTTCTTAATTGTAGTGACGATAAATTTTGGTTAATGAGATCTAATTCATCGGGAAAGCTTTTAACCTTACCGAGTGCCTGGTTGCCATTCCGCATTCCCCCACTAACAAAAACCTCTTCCAACTTGGTCACACTTGCTGATTCGTTTATCTTTTACTTCGAAAAGTAAAATCTTTTTGGCATTGTACTGAATAGTTGGGTATTGTAATGACGATGGATTGGGATTAGTGAGGTCTGATTTCTTGAATGCAGTTAAGAATGTACGGCATACTTGGCTCTCCTTCTCCTTCCCCTTCTCCTTCCCCTTCTCCTTCTTGTTGCAAATGTTGTGGAGTCTGACTTCGACGAATGTTATTTACCATCGTCAACATTTGATGGCGCATTTGTTCGGTGAGCACGTTGGCCCTACCTGGCAGCGGGTCGTTTGGATAGCTGGTTTATTATACCCTGTGTCTCCCTCTCTCTCTCACTCTCCCTTCCCGAAATGGAACTGAACATAAGTGGATTGCAGCGTGATTCATTCAGTCATCTGCTGCGGCATTGGCTGTTGTTTGAAATGGATGGCTTGAGAAGAAGAAGACGACTGGTGAGTAAATGTCGGTTGGTTTTTCCTCTCCTCTTTTACTTGGGAGTTGCGTCAAACCGTTTGTGTTGGTTGGCGATGCAACATGGAACTCAAACTTGACTGCGTACTCCATCTGCCTTGTCATCCTATCCTTCTTCCCCTATGGGGAAGTATGGGCTGGCAGCAGGGAGGACGTAGCGCTGGAAGTGGGTGGAGATGAAGGGATTATGCAATGCGTCGGTGATTTGTTGAATGACGTGTGTTGGTATGCGTGGAATAGATATGTCTTCTGGCCACCTACTACTACTATTGTCTCCTTACTTCCGTCTTCCCCGGCGGTGGGTGGGTGGGTGGGTGGTTGGAAAAGGCTGGATGGGGGCACTGCAGTGTGCATGCATGGATTAGTGCGGGGAGGTGATATTCTACTGCGCCTTACTTTGTCTCCACAGATGGAAGTAAAAGTGTTTTCTTCTTTTCGCCTTGTTGAATCAGAGTTAACGATTGTTGACTAGACAGATGGTGAGTGTATGAGCGGTGGTTGCCCTCTCCCTCCTTCACCTTTTCAACTTGTTGAAGGAACTCAAGTTAACGGAGAAGTGGATGTGCTGGTGTGGCAATGGTGAGAATGAGGGGATTGCTTCGTTATAGTACCACTCGGACGAACCTGCTCATAAATTCTTAATGACCCTCTCTTTCCTACTACTACTACCACTACCACTACGACTCCTCATTACGAAGTAATACCGCCTCCCTGTTGATTACAAAGTAGGAAGGCGCTCTATGTAACGAATGAATTATTTTATTCTAAACAGAAATAACAGGAGGGTTGCCAAAGAAGCCCAGGAGGATTCTGCCACAGCAAGACAGCTCAGACAAACGCTCATGTAGAAGAAGAAGTGGGGAAGTGGGGAGAGCGGGGGGTGGACAACTCGTCAGCCACATCTGATATGAAGCTCATGCGATTGCAACAAATACTCCAATTTGTCTTCTTACCCAGAAGCGCGAAGAAATGGAAGGAGGCAAAGGCAGCTGCAGTCGTCTATACCATAGTCGAAGGTTCAGATGGACGCGAATGAGAGGAAGCATAGGCGAGGAGGGAAGAAATGTGGAAAAGAAAGAAAGAGGAGGTGGAAGGCAATGAGCTACTCGAAGAAGAAGGATGGAAGGGTGGGAGGGAGGAAGGGAGGGAGGGAGAGCGAGGGGCTGGAGGGGAAGGGGTGGAACGGAGAAAGAAGTGAAGGACGAGGAGACAACACCCACAGCGAACGGCAGCGCTGGCGATGGCAGGGCAGTGGTATTGTCGAATGCGGCAGACTGCTGCGAGATGTTGCTGTTGGCGCCGCGACTTCTCAGCCGAGCACCGAAAGACGAAAGGAGTAAACAAAATTAGAGAGAGGGGTAGGACGGACTAATGGAGGTCCTTTCTTCCTTCTCTCGGCGAAGCAAAGCTCACCATCATCACCTATCTCCTCCTCCTCCTCCTCCTACTCCTACTCCTGCGCTAACCGCCGGCTGTGCAAGCAAGTACATCAAGAGCAACAACAGCAACAATAATAAAAGTGTGTCCCTAATACCCTCCTCCACCTCCTCCTCCTCTTCCTCCTCCTGGTCATAGTGGGGGCGCCACGCAAGTCCGCCGATGGTGTTGGTGAATAGGCGACTGCACCCGCCGCGCGTCTTCTTCTTCAGCTTGCCGTCAACACGGTGGTAAGCACCGCTGACGACGTGGTGTGCCTTCTCCTTCTTCACCTCTCTCTCCATTCTCCCGTCCTTCTCGCGTTCCTCACGCCCCCTCTCCTGCTCCCATTCCCACTTCTTCTTCGAACGGCCCATTGCCTCCCTCTCCTCTCCACACCCCCTCCTCCACCTCCTTCTCCTCCTGCCTTTCCTCCTTCCTTCCATTCACACTCATCTGGAAGTTCGGTTATGCCATAACTCCTGCCTGCAGTGCCTGTGTCGTCTGCCATTTCCATCGATTGCAGCTTGTGCCGCATCGGACGACTTCTGGGCAAGGCGAAGTAGTTGAGTATCTGCCGGAATCTAGTGAACTTCTTATCAGATGTGCCTGTCGAGTTCTCCTCCTCCTCCCGGTCCTTTTCCTCCACATAATCGTCTGTCAGAATTGTCTTGTTGTGACACCGGACTCCTGGTGGGCAGCTTCTTTGGCAACCTGCAAGTGGTTGGCATTAGTAGAGGTGTGTGTGAAGGCGAGCATCTACCTCTCGTCAGCACGATTCCCGCGATATCCGCCGCAGTCCAGGCGGCAGAAAGGAAGAGAAAACGAGAACCGAAGACGCAAGCAAAGGGAAGAAATGAAAGGTACACAAACAAAAAGAGAGCTATGTGGTGCATTCGTGCGCTAGTCATCGTCTCGTCAATTGAGTGGAGGAAGTGGGGCAATCAATGGATTCAATGGATTGCTTCGGCGTTTGAAAGTACGCAGTGGCCTGGTGACGCTGTCACGCTGCACGTGCAAAGCATGAGCGGAGAAAAAGAGAAGAATGGTAAACATATATGTAGATGTGTGTGTCACATGCATGATACGCTAAGATAAAATGAGAAATAGGGTACGATGAAGCCGAGGGTGTCGTTTAAATGAGAAATATAGCAACCTATTTGAAGTCGTTTGATTCATTTCGGAATAGAACGATAGAAGTGAGAGGTTTGGGGAGAGGGTGGTGGGGAGGCGGGTGGTAGTGATGTTGGTGGAGAAGTTGTTGTATTAAAAAGGAGAGAGAGGAAGCGAAAGACAAATGGATGAATAAGTGAGTAAAGGGATGAATGAATGAATGAATGAATGAATGAGTGAATGACTGAATGGTGGAAATCGGGAGAGAAAGACGCGAGAGAATGAATGAAATTGGGGGAGATAAAGTTAGCATTGGAAAAGGAAGAGGTGATTTGAGAGGAAAAGACGAAGGCGTAGGAAAAGATGAAGAAGAAGAAGAAGAAGAAGAAATAGAAGGAAATGTTGTGTCCTGAGGATGACAATGAGCAAGAAATGCGAGCGAAATAAAATCGTTATTTGAATGACTTCAGTAAGGAGTCGGCACTGTTTAGTAATGACAAGGAGACGTGTGTGATTGTTAGTTGAGGGGTTGCTATTGGACACCTACTTGGAACTTTTGGATAGTTCGGTTCCATTGTTCTTTCTCCAGGTGTGCATATGTGGGTTTCTTGTCACCCTGATCTTGCGTCCACTAATAGCAAAGCCGCTGCCGTAGGTCAACACTGCATGCAAGAAATCCCTCCATTGCAGAGGAGAAATTCCATTGCGACCTCCGGTGGCAAAGTTCTACTTATTCCTTATCAACTGAATGGCGAAGATTAGGCAAGATGGTACACCCAACTCAATTCCCGTACGATCGGCCAAACCTACATGTTCGTGAGATTTCTCCTTGCGTCCTTAAAAGTATGACGAATTAGAAAGAAATGTTCCACTTTAGTTTGCTAATGAATTGCTGTTCCTATGATGGGCGGAATGCCTGCCCGCAGTGCTGATTCGCAGCCGCTGCATTGTTGGTAATTGATTGAGGTGGTCAGGCTGAATCGACGAAGTCGCTGTCGGCACAAGAATTGCCACAACTTCATTTAATTGCCTTGACTGAAGTACTTTGTGCGAGAAAATGATCATTTTCAACAACGTGGCGGAGACTGCTAAGCGATCAGAGGTAAACTGGTTAAACACTTCCATGTTACTCGAGCTCAGCACTTGCTTGAATGTCAGCAGAGTTCATCAGAGTTACTCCAGTTTACATAGTTCTACACTAGCATAAATGCGCCAACACCGAGACATTACACATCAGAATGCGACTTTCCCTGGTGGACTAAAGGAACATGGCCGAATGATTCAATCTTTTGCTACTTAAACAAAACAGTAGTGGTGGGTAGGATGGAAAGATGTAGGCTAAACCGTCTCGGTGGGACGAAACCCTACGTGGGATCACTAGAACAGAACAATCTGTTCTTACTGCGCAATTTTTATCGTGCTTCGAGTTTCTTTTCTTCCTACTTGTTGCAAATCTAATTATAATCTTCTCCTTCCACTTGGCCACCATAAAGGTATCTATTCATTCCATACTCTTCCGTTTTGAATCAACCTATCCTATTTCCATCTAATGATTGCACCATAATCTCTGTCCTTCTATCTCATACACAGATTTTCAAGTTGCCTGAACAGAATCACATAAATTTGCATAGTTGTATCCCTTTCCTAGAAGGCTAGGATATCCGACTCACTGAGAACAATGGGCGAGTCAGATTAGATTTTATTGCTTCTTTCAAAGTACCAATCTCCGCCTTTGGTATCTACTACCTAACTATGATGCACCACAGTCATTAAGCACATAGTTTATTGCAGTAAGTAGCTCACATTTTAGTTTTATATAAGGAGACTAAATACTACTTTGCTTAGAGTAAGTAGCTTGTTGACAGGCGAAATGATGCAATGACAATGTTAGTGCTGCTGATGCATGAGAAGCGAAAGGAATAAACGAATGAAACGTGTACCTTTATTAGAGCAGTCAACGAAATAACAAGTGACTAATGTGGTGTACAGCAAACAATCGACGCATGGTGCAGAAGCCGCCACTAAACACGGCAGGCAATGTGTGGTGTGAGGGGAGACTTAGCCGCTGATCGCAAAGCTGCGAAGGCGACTAAGCGTTTGTTGGTCAACCATTTGACACAATGATACGGCTGAGATGATGGACTTGCGTCTTTTATAATTAACATAATCGCAATGAAATCGGACTCAGAAGACTCCTCCTGACGATTCGACACCAGAGTTAAGCCTCACAATGTAGAATGTCTTGGGAAATGCAATTTGAACAAAACTAATTTGAATGAAAGTGTATACCTCTCACTCAATTTCGTTAGAGCAGACTGAGACGAGCTAGATGGATGAGAAGGATCAGTCAGTTGTTCGTTTCTCCAATGCGGCTTATAGGCCAGTGTGATCACTTAGGTGCATCCATCAGTTTGATACGTCTGCAACAGTGCCAGGTCCTTGTCTTCGTTTGTAGGTAAATTGCTGAAATTGGATATCAGACGCATGTCGAAGGAGCAACTTAACAATGCTAACGTCGATTACAGCTAAACATATGAGCTTGACGGAAAGCAACCCGATGCAACCTTCAACTGACTTGGACTGAAAGTGGTACGATTTCGTAAACACTGCATAGTACTACCGAATAGCTGCGACTGAAAAACGTTTCAGTACTGAATAGGTGAAAGTGAACCAAATGGCTTCTCGTCACTCTGCGTCTAGGCTTCTACCTCGCTATTATCTGCTCCCTCAAAGGAGGGCCGTTGCTAAAGAGCTTGGTTCTTCAAAACTACCATTCACTGCCACCAGCTCTGCACACGCGTGAGATTCGCCACCAAAGGAGGGCAAAGTGTTAACTTTCAGAGTATTTAACACATTACTAATACCTTCAGGCAGGTAAAGAGGGCCGTATAGCATAGTATACCATGGACATGGACTCGAAGACTCAGATAGTCCTCGTGACAACAGTAATAAATTAATAAAATCGAATGCACCCTCATTACGCAGGAGCATTAGTCCAAAAGAAAGCTAATGAGAGAGCAGGTGACAAGTTTAGTATTACTGGATAGTCAGGCATTTCCTTGCCGAAGGAAGGTGAGATCAATCTACACTACCATTGTAAAGCGAAAGGAAGAGAAATGGAAGGCGCCAGAAGGAAGGTTTCGCCCTCCGCCCCTTCTCCCAACTATGACAGGTAACCTGACGATGGGCATTTCAATTGTCAATCAATGGCGAGAACCATCCAATGTTCATCCATCCCAATGGGGCAGAAAACGGTTGTTTTGAAGCAGGACAGCCTTGCATGCTATATGTAGATAAATACCAACCTGTGTCTCATGCCAACCATTTTCAAAGCTACAACAGCGAAAATTGAACACTCTGCTGCTGGTCTGCTACGTGTCTCATTAATCACAAATAAACTTGCCAACGAGAACTGAACCATTGTTTGGCACCGACGAGCCATGCATATTTATACAGGAAACCACCGGCCAAGCTAAAACAGTCAATTTAACCACAAGTACAAGCCTTAAGCAATTTGAGACCATTTGCGGGGATCTAATAGAGGGCAACTTCCTAGACACGAAGATGTCCAGTCATCTGACGTATAATGCTGTCTCTATGAACGGCTTAAATGGCACTCTGCTTCACCAGTCCACGTGACCACATTCAAAACACTAACAGAGCCGGAAAATGTATTCACGAGAAAAGAATTGTGATGAAACCTTAACTATCCGGATGTTTTACTTTACACTGTGACAGAAGTAAGCGGTTAAACTGGGAGGAGAGGATGCGTCTTTTGAAGTGCACTAAGAAATGCACTGCCAAGTCATAACAGACAATGATTGTATGAATAGTAGCGGCCTAGCAATCGGAGGCGACAGTGGTGGCTTTGATGTAGAAGCCGTACGAAGTAAGACCTTCATTTACAAGAAATATTAATCCGGAAGGATGCACAGGAAATGTTTAGGCGAACATTTCAACGAACATTGTGCTGCGCAGAGTGAGGCTGACTGCAGCAATGATAGTGATGGGAAGACGGGAGGAAGGCCTCACAATACTGCCACCGCGCACGCGCGAAGGCCTTTTTTGCGGGTGAGGACGAACACGTGTAGGAGAGGAGGAGGAGGAGGAGTCGAACATTCTCTTACACTTTGCCCTATACTGTGGGGGATAAATTTAGCGCGCTGCGTGATGACCCGTTCCTGGCGATATGTTGTGCTAATGGACACAAGTTTGGTTGTGGGTGCGGAGGCAGTTTCGGCCGTGGGAGCGATGTCGGTCCTTTGTGCAGGTTGATGGGAGCAGCAGGAGTTGCGAGATTTGCGAGCAAGCTGGTCTTTTGAAAGTAGCTTTTGCGCAAAAACTCTAGCACGGTCATGTAGGCAATGACATAGGTGATTTTCGTTGCGGATATGTTGTGATTTGGTAGCAATTTCTTCTTTGTTTAATGTCATGGTGGCGTAGACCTTCTTTTAAAGCACTCCCCATCCTCCCTCTGCGATTGGAGATCTTTGGGAACAGTAGAGAACAAAATGGAGGAAACATCAGTATCTCCATAGTTCTCTAGCTCACTGCTGACCATGCCATCGTCTCCTTCCTTGACTCATCGAGGCATTCTTCACAGTGCCCTAAATGACTTACCCTCTTTTCTTCCATTCTCTTCACATCTTCGGCCCTTGACCCCTCAGGGCTTAAAATACTATTATTCAACGATTGATGTCTCACACCTTTGCTCATCACATCTTTAGAATGTAAAGACCTAATGCTTTGCAGAAGACCTGCCCTACACATGCCCACTATGTTGCGATGGGGTGAAAAGAAGCAGAGTTTTGCATGCAACTTGCCTCAGACATGCACAGAAGAAAATTAAAAACTAAGAACCAAAAGAAGCATTGTTTTGCAGAACAGCATCACCCACACACCGGATATTGGGATCGAGATGCGGACAAAGAGCTCAGCGTTTTCCCACCTCTGCCTCAACTTACTTTATGACTTGTGGCGAATGGTCTTTGCTTCACCTTTGGTGGTAAATGGAGCTTATTTCTTCGCAGAGAATTCGTCTTTAATATCCGCGGAAGAATCCCACTAACCATGGTTTAATGGTAACCACCTTTCGCTCTAAATTAATGGGATGGAACGTGCGGCCTTGCACTACTACTTCCTTTTGCGGTCATTCTATCCAGTCTTCGTCACAGGTGCAAGATTTGGCATTTTATCCTGGGGAAACGCAGTATCATAGATCGCAGTGGTTTCTACCTAATAGAGGTCCAAATTGTTTTCTTTCTTATAAATGCATTTTTACTTAAATGGAATGTCTTCACTTGGTATCAATGATAATTGCTTCAAAATTTGGGTCAGGCATTCCTCTGATATAACCTCTGAATGCTGGGTTTTCAACTCAATCACCAACACGGTGGGTTCGGATACGCACACACACACACCTCTCATACTCTCATGTAAATGTAAGTTACAATTAATTTATTCAGACTATAGGCTGAATTGTATGCGCGCTAAATTTGTGCATCCTTTCATGTCACCCTTCTTCGCTTCCGTGAATTGACGCGATGATCGGGAAATAGTCCACTGTAGGCTGGGACAGAGATGGCGTTGTTGAACGAAAAGTTATCCAGGAATTGGAACCCGACAGGCGGCATCAAACACTAAAACTTAATGCACTATAACGGGGTAAATGAAAGCGGTAGCTCACCATCGATAACCGAGGGATAAGACGCTCTTGCACGGTCAAGTCTGAAGCAATTCTCACACAAAGGGACCTCAACGGGTACTAGAACAGGAAAGGCAACACGTTCTAACTAAATAGAATGGGGGTTTTTTAATAAAAGGAAAAGGTTTTAGGTTTTTGCACCAAATGTTAGTATTGCTGAGGCAGGAGAGAATCCGAGTACATAGGAGGCAAGGCGAAATTCTACCGAGAAAAATTCATACTTTTTACTTGATCCAAAACACTTTTTATCGCAAGACCAAATCGACTCACCCCGTTGTTGCAACTCCACACACAGACCGAAAAGTAGTCCAGCAGTGTAGATCTTTCATTCAGGCAGGTCGACTGCCCTAGAAAGGTACAAATGTTTGTCTTTCCCAACAGGCTTAAGTAAATGCGCATCATTCCCACAATTCAATCTATTGTCAGAATCGCTGCCTAGTACTTCTAACTAAGCAGAGTTTTACGCGTTGCTTTAAAACTCAAAGGCCTTAATCCAAAGCAGGAAATGCGAGGCAACTTGCGATTGTGATAAACCTCTGTGGAAGAGGAGGCGAGAATAGAAGTGATAGCTGCACCTGCAAGACATGCACACAAATCGTTCCAATTCTACAATGGGAGGAATTTCATGAAACACTTGCATAGGTAAGCCTAAAGAACCTTCAAAGTTACGAAGGCTGAATGAGTAAGGATCATAAAGCGAGGCATTTGAAAGTACCTACCAAGTGGTCCAATTTGAAATAGGCCTGAAATTGGCTATGGTATCTGAAGTATCGGAAGCAGAGCAGACAAACCACTGTCATGGTATGCTGCGACGAAGTGAGGGAGTAGAAGTGATAACACGGTCACGATGAAGAGCCTTGAGGTTTAATCTTTGATGCCGCCCGTCAGGTCCTAATCTCCGGATATCTCTGTCCCAGCCTTCAGTGAACTACTCGCTGTTCATCACATCATTTCATGGAAGCGGCGGAGGGTGATATGAAAGGCTGCAATGCTAAGATAAGTGCTTTATTTCTCCACGTTAATTTGCGAGCACATAACCTAGCCCATAATCTGAATAAATTAATTGCAACTTGCATTTTAGGAGAGCATGAGAGGTGTGCTGCGAAGAAATGAAGGATTGACATGGATGCCATGAATCGACCTCTCTTCCGCATCAAAGAACTCTGATCGCTGAAACGCGTTCCGATATAAGTACACTCAGATAGGTAGATTTGACCTCAAAACTCCGCATCGAGAGGTGATGCAATGACCTTAGACCCCTTTAAATATAAGCGCTTCTTGCTTGAATGAGAACTCCTTGAGTAAAGCAGAGAAACATACCGTACACTAATCATTTCACCCACCAGCATCCACCACCACCAGTAGCGTTTGCTCGAGGCCTCCACTATCTTTTCCTCGCCTACATGGCCTAATTGCTCGTGCAACTCCTGAAGGACCGCTTGCGTCAAAGAACCTGGAAATACTAGGCGCTTGAGAAACGTGGTGTCTTCTTCATACCATAAAACCTCATCCTCCAGGGATTGTTTGCACCACTGTCGCCATATCCATCTAGCTGCTTTGCTGGACGGGTTCACCTCTTCCGTAGTGGGCTTGTACGGGAATGCAAGGAACCTCTCGTATACCAGAGCCGTACCGGGGTCAGTGCTTGGCATGTTTCTCCACTGGTGTCAAGTAGGCTCGCCCAAAAATAGCGTACCCACTGTACCGCTATTCCTTTCTGCTGAGAGAGCTCTGCTAGACAATGCATCCGCGTTGCTATGTCCTATGTGCAGTCCCTTTTCTGTACTGCACTGTCAAGTCGTATTGCTGCAGTTCCTCGTACCAGCGTGCAACTGAACGTTCAATCCCCTCCATCGTTCGTAGCCAGGTTGGAGCTTGGTGATCTGTTCTCGCTGCGAGCTGATTTGCTACCAGGTAGTGTTTGAAGTGTCGAACCGTTGTATAGATAGCAAGCGGTTCAAGCTCCGTTGCACTTTTCTGTCTCATTTTTTTGTTGAGTCTGGCGCTGGTGTAGGCGATGACGTGTTCGCTGCCTTCTCCGTCTCTTTGTGAGTGTACTCCACCCACGGCTACGTCGCCAGAATCGGAGCAAGGCAGAGCATTTCGCTTCAGTCCCTTCAAAGTTTCGGTATGTTCGTTCTCCCACTTGAAAATTCTTTTTCGTAAAGCCTTTAACGAAGCGTCCATAGTAGTTTGCTGAACTGAGGAAACCGCAGAGCTCTGTCTGATTGGTTTGGTGGGGTTTGGTCAAGTTCTCACTTGTTTGTACAATCTTCGGTGACCGCCATCCCATCTGACAAGACCATATGCCTCAGAAAAGTGACATAACTTTGAAGGAAATGGCATTCCTTTGGATTCAGGGTCAATCCCGCATCTCGTAGACGTGCCAGCACTAGTTTAAGGTTGGCAATGTGCTCACGAATGCCTTTGCCAAGGACAAGAATATCATCGAGGTAGATTATGCAGTGTTTCGGGAAAAGCTTAATTAGTGCTGTCTGCATCAGACTCTGGAAGATAGCTGCAGCGTTACAGAGTCCGAAAGGCGTTGTCTGAAACTCATGCAGCCCCTTCAAAACTATGAAAGCCATTTCCTCTCTGTCTGTTTCCGCTACTTCTACTTGGCCTTATCCGGATTTCAAGTGTAGTGTGGTGAACCACTTTGATCCATGCAAGAAATCCAATGAGTCATTAATGTGATGTGAGGGGAACGGAATCTTCTTCGTTACGGCGTTTAGCTTCCTGTAGTCGATACACAGCCGTAGGCTATCACCACTTTTCTTTACCAGTGCGATTCTGAGGGCCAACGGTGGCTTGGATGGCTTTATAACCTCGTCTTTGATCAGCTCTTCCACTAGACGATTCACTTCTTCCAAGAGGGGCTGCGGTATGCGTCTCGGTGGTTGCCATATGGATCTGACCTCACCGGTGTGAATGGCGTGTTTGACGACGTTTACCCGTCCGAGTTTTGCTCCTTGCCATGAGAATATGTTCAAATACTTACTCAGCAATGAGTGCAGTTCCTTCCTCTCACTGTCGGTGATGTACACTAACTGTGCGTCCTTTTGTGGTGGAAAAACGACAAAATTTGTTTCCTTGTACTGCTGGGTCGTAAAGGTACCTTCCGCAAAATTCAGAACCGCTTTGGTCTTACGAAGGAAATCAGCGCCAAGTATCACATCCCAAACTAATTCCGGACACAATAAATTGCATCGTCCAGGTTTCCTTCCACATTGAGACTTTCAACGACATCTCCCCTCTTACTATCATCTTCAACCCCTCTGCTGTGCGGATTTGGGAAAGCCTGGAGGTTCACTATCGACTTGGCTGCACCCGAGTCAAGACGAAAACTGTGAGCATTTCCTTCTAGCTTGTTGGGGACTCGCGTGAATCGACGGAAGCCATTTGGGGGTAGGCAGGATAAGGAATTGTACGGCTCACCTGATCTTGGGACACGGCACGACGGAGTTTGACGTAAACGTGTCGCGTTTGGCTGGCGGTTGGACGCCTGAGACATCGCTGTCAGGAGCAGTTCCTGACGCCTCCTGGTCGCAGCCTGGACCAAGTGACTGAGATCATTGATCTTCACAGCGTGGAGCTTTCCCACGATGTTTGGTGATCGAACTCTCGCTAGGAACTGAACGGCCACCTAGCTGGTCACTCCACTTGGAGGAGCACCTCTGAAAGCTTGTTCCGCCAGGCGTTGTAGGTTTCTAGCATACTACTTGCCCTCTTCGCCTGGCCTTTGGTCCCGGTGAGAGAATTCTCTCGCCAGCGACTGCTCTCATCGGTTAATGGTAAGTTAGGCCAGAGTCCCGCAGCAATGGTCGATGCCGGAGTCAGCAGTGACCCCTGCCTTCATCAATGCCGGGAATAGCTCTTGCCGAAGAGCGTGGAGCATCAGCGGGACTCTGCCGCTGATGATGTAAATGGGTGTTAAACCTAACGATTTTCATCCAAGCTTCAAAGTTCGCGCCTTTTTTTGAAGGAGAGAAGGTCCACTAACGCTGCCACCAGTGTGGACGGATCCGCCCTTTCCTCCTCTTCCCTTCTACCACCCCTGCTATTAGAAGGCTGGATGTTCACAGATATCTTCATTGTATGCTCAACTGTTGCGACACAAAGCGTGTGCATTCAAGTCCAAGTTGCATACTGTATCGGTCCCCAACGCTGACTAGACACATTACCAATTTCTCCACCCACCCGTAAGTCTACAAAACCCGATGTCACCCTTACTGCTCCCACGACTTCAATGGGCTGCTTTGAAGGGAAATGTCATACAATATCTCAACAAAACCGCTCTCACCCACCACAACTCACGAATGACTACTCCCATCACCACCACATGCTATGTAGTCGGGTCAGAAGCCAGTTACATCCACTAATGGTACCCCAATGAGCACACCATAAAAGCCAACAGCAGTGTATTGAAAAGAAGCCATCGTAGCATATGAAAGGTCAAGTATTACATCACAGGACAAACGCTGTTGCGAAAAATCCAATGTACCGTTGGATGAGATCTCGTCTACGCCCTCCAGTAAAGTGGTGGAATATCTGCATTCGAGGGCCACAGAAGAGTGGACAACAGTAACGCAGCCAATGCGGACAGGGTTCATCCCACTCTCTATGACTGGTGAACAGGAATAGACACGCTTACAATGTACTTCAGCGCAAATCGGCACCCCATGTACCGACCTCCCATCGCATCACAAACACAATTACATCAAGAGCAGCTACGCGGCACCCACACCCGCATCTCCCCTTCCCGAGACAACTCCGACTCCAACGCTGGCTGTCTGCAAAACATCCAAACTTTGTTCAAATAGCGGTCGCAAGATCACACTCGACCTGGCAGTCAACCTCCAAAATAACTACCTGATAGGAATCTACTGGCGCATCCAGCCATTGCTTGCATCAAGTGAATGCAGCAAAACTAACGTCCTCGCCACCAACTTACAAACGACCGTCACAAAACAAACAAGCGAACGCATCCAAAAAAACACGGAAACATGGAAGGCTGGAAATAGTGAGCAGGACAGGTCTGATTACATTTATTCAGCATTCTATTTCCTAACAAAACATCTTACCGGTTGGTTCTTGCTTCGCCTTTGCGTTGCACGCCTCTTCAGTTCCCGTCCTCATCCAACATACGCCTTCGCTTCTCCACCACACCCTACGACGTTGGCATCTGTTGAATCCACCAAACTTCCAGAAGCCACATTTAGTAAACCAGTAGTTTTCCATCTTCTTTGCAGCCCCAAACAATCTACAATGAGGAAATGCAAGCGCCACAACCATACACACCTGTTAAATCACTTTAAGCTTACCAACACACCATACATGGTTTGGCTACCAATGGGTTTACTTTCAGATGCGCAAGTACATTGCCAACAACTCGTTTTAAATTACCACGGCAGCAACCCGTCAAGGCGAACCCAATTCAGGCTGCACTTGGGAAGTTAGGCTACTTAATGCCAAAGCATAAAAATCCACTGCACTCTTCCCGGCAAACAGCTTCTGGTCTCCTAGACCCTATTCCTTTGTTCCTGCGTCAGAATCGCCCATCAACTCATATCGAAGCTAAACCTAAGATCGAGTGGTCACTGAGGTCTTGCGTATGAGCTTCACTGAAAAAGGTCAGCACAACTAAGAATTGGGGCTTCAGCCGGTGATGTAGAAGCTAACGAGTAATTCGAATGCGAGGTATCCAAAAGCGCCATCTAATCTACCCACATGTGTACTATAACAACTTGAACAGTCCAACGCTTACTATGCAGTGTTGGTCAAAAACCGTGCATCAAAACTGTGAATACATGAAAGGAACGACAGCAATTCATAAATTGCGACTCCTTTTACCTGAGCAACGTTCCGGGCGATGACAAAGGCGGGATTCGTACACGCTGGCGGTCGATAATGCATCCACACTTATAACATGAACCCTACCAAAGAGAGGCGAGCTTTTGTCCAATACAGGGTCACCAACGTGCTTAATAAAAAAGAAAGCCAAACACTGAGTACATTTTGAAATACGTTAATCATAGTAGGCATCAATTGTCAAAAAACACCGTTCTTAAAGTGGTAAACCATTCAAAACACTATCAGAACGATTATAACTAATTGCTTGAACCATTTTGCTACACAAAAAGGGATGCGATTAGGTACCGTGCTTAAAGGAAATCAACACTAAATCTACCCCATCTTTGTGTTTAACTTAACAAACAAAGCATACAAAACTTGATAAATTTGTACACATGCGCAAAACATGTGCTTTCTTAAAAGGAATCAGAGACGAATGCGAAATCTTAGTAAATTCACATCCTGCTTTACAAAGCAAGCTCTACTAGTCAAGACCTACCGCTAAAACAACAAACTATTCAACTCGAATAACGAGGTCTCCTCCTCTAAAGCGCCTCGCCCTCCTACACGACGACTTACATGAACAGAAAACGGCCCCGTAGCATTAGACTGTAGACAAGTTACAACACACTCGCACACCGAGCCCCGACAATACTGCATTTAGCAATGCATTCGAACGAAATAGGTGCGTTAGCACAACAAGTAACAGCCTTGCTTTGCATTCTTTTTGGTAAGCTCTATGTTTTTGCAAGGTATTTGAGCCATTTTTTCCGTCGTTATCTAGTTACTGGTACAGTTAATCCTGTATACACGTTAGCAGCACTACTTCCAGAGGAATAAATTTATTTTGCTCCATTCGTGCCTTGGATCTTCTTTAATAAAAACCTTTGGATGCCTTTTTTAAGATTACAATGGCTGATGCGCAATAGTACATGCACAAGGGAAGTTTTATTAGCCTCGTGCAAAAAGGTAAAACCAAACATCAATTTTGCTTAAATAAGCCCATAAGCCTCTTTCTTTTTCCAGCCTTGTGAACTTTATTTTGAATATAAGTAGTTAAAGTCTTGAGCCTAATAGTTATGCTGGTGACAATCTTTGCTTTTTCGCATGGCAAATAGGCTTCGAATATGTTTAGCGGAATATAAGAAAACCTGGGGTGCGGCGTGATTGCCATTGTTGCGCTTGGCTTGCGCCTTGAGTCAAAGGAAACAGATGCGTAAGTATTTTTATTATGGAGAGCATTTTATTTGTCCAAATCATGTGTGTCAAAGAGTGTAGATTGACGTGAAAGTGTTGCTGTGGCTGTTTAGACTTACTGCATCCATAATGTCCGTAGTGCCTGCGGCGTGATAGTCGAATTCTCTTGTATGAGTTAGTCAAATGCCAACGTTCTTTTTTGGGCTGGGTATTTTTTTACAGCATGGTACGCTTGATAAGTCTGGGTGTTCAGGTCCTTTTTGAATTAGGACAGGGGACAAGGGTTCGGATTTTTCGTGTTCGTTACGCGTTCCGTTTGGACGCATGAAGAAACCTGTCGAAATATTGCAGACGTTTCCAAGGTGGCGTTCTATTGTAATTAGCCTGGAAGCCACAAAAGTGGGGCAAGGGAGCCTTAACCTTATTCTTGCATGCTAGATATCCGGACAAACATGCTGGAATATAATGGCAAATAGCACAGCACTTGTAGGATGTGGTTTCTTGCGCCTCATTTTGGTCTCTAGTGCAATGGTGAGCTCAAGAGTGTGAATTTGTAGATATTCTGGCAGTTGAATGTGAAGGTTCGCTTGTGAGGAAACGCCGCTTCATGGTGCTTCCTTTCCTTTGCTCCAGTTCAGATAAATCTTAAGTCTTAATGACCCCACTGAAAAATAAGAGCAAGTGACCGCGTGCTAACTTCGATGGACGAATGCAGAGGTTCGACTTTTAGAGGGCGCTAAATGGTTTTTATTGTAACTCATGCATTTTTTCACGTAGTGGAGAAACAAATAGCAATGAAAATTGTTCAACGTTGGGGTTGGGAAGGATGCATTATAATTTAATCCCCAAAATGTCGGAACATAGGTTTGTACTTTGTATCCGCCCTGTTATCTCATTTATAAGCTTTTCATGTGGGAATTTCATTTCGCCCTAGGTAAATCTCATCGCGCCAACAACGGTTGGTCAATGCCAAAACAGAGTTGGAAGCATTTCTAAACGAAGACAATTTCTTTGTCTTCGTGAAGAGCTTTCGCTCCTTGTTTTGCAGTTGCAAGGGACAGGGAGGACGTCTCCTCTGCACGATGCATTCATTGGAGGACCGAAGGAGTCTACGCTCTTTCATCGTCCATTTTGACAGCATACAACTCATTCGGCGCCTCTTCCATGGGGTGGCGAACCGCAGTCTCATGGCAACGAGTAAGTGTATGGAGGCTACTTTCTGGGTGGAACTTGAGTTGTCAAATACTTGATCCCTTCCTCGTCTCTTTTCTCCGTCGTGGGTGCAGCTGGTGTTCTGATGACCGTCGCCCATAGGAGCTGTAGTAGGTGTTTACCTTCCCTATCAGCTTTACGCATTTGGTAACCTGATTATTTCAAACGGGTTCAGTGTCAACTTCGTATTGTTTGTTCCTTATCGGTTTGTTGTGATTAACCGAATTTAAATGTTGCAAGCATACCAGTTGGGGCTAAGGTGGTGAAGTGGGCGCGGGAAACCTGTTGAAATTGGGGTGAGTAAGGTCATGTTGCGCGAACATTCGTTTCTTTTCTGCAGCGTGCTATATGATTCGTTTATTCAGACGCGTTTTCCATAGTGAGAATTTCCTGAGTCGAACAAAAGCTAGCCGACACAATATGTAGGATCGCAGTATTCTCTCCCCTTCAATACCTTGATGACTTTTTGTACATTACGATTTTTCCCCACTTCTTCTTCGTGTCTTCGCTGGATTTTGTGCAAGGTTGCCATTAGCACTTGATTTTTCCTAGCCCCTTATAATTTCGTCCTCCAAGAGTAATGAGGGCAGGAGCACGATTATTAGAAAAAGGGAACCAATTGCCATCGACTTCAAGTTGATTCACTCAATTGATGTTTATCCCTGAATGCTGATTGTTGTGCGGTTAGACCTAGGCTGCACGCTAGAAAAAAAAAATTATAAAAACTGGGTCTGTGTGTGTTAGGCGTGCAGCTACTCTTAGTCGTCATGATTTTCTCAGTATGGGGCTAAAATTCGGCCTCGTGAGTTTACAGGAGAAGTGGTGATGAGGAAGTTGATATGGGCGATCTGGAGTGCTCTTGACGTCCATTTGGTAACGTCCTCCATCACCAACACTGAAATGAAAGACGCTGTGTCCGACCGGCACGCATGGGGGAAGTTAAGTGGGAATGTTGAGCCAGCCTATGCCCTAAGTTCAGCAGGGTGTCTGCGTGATGGAATTTCCATGCAGGTGTTGATTCTTCTGTGATGCCTAACTTGCAAATGCTTGTTTTTGATTGGTTTGTGGTTGCTATCCTTGGCTTTGAGTTTGTGACTGCTTTTTGGTACCTCATTGTGAAATGTTATCATCTGCTCAGATGCTTCCTTCACATAACGCCTCCACGCTCCGTTATCCATTCATCTCCGCTTCACTGTGACCTCATGCTTCTTATGGACAAGGGATGTGATTTGACAAAGGCAGCGATCGACACCTCATTGTTGAACCTACACCCATCCACCATATCTGCTACCCCTTGGTTGAAAGCGATCGGGGTGTAATGCGATCTTAGGATTGAAGTAGAAGCAAGATTCTCTTGCAAACATTTTCCTATAGCACCTGAGGAGATGCAGTAGGTAGCAGCGAAATGCAAAACTTGTTAATGACCGACTTAAATGGTTTGGCTTTGGCGATGTCAAGCCATTTAGAGGACATCACGTCTGGGAGGACTCCCCACTTTGGGTAACACGGAATTGTCTACCTCTTCTGGTTGATCCCATTCGAGACTAATATGTCAAGAACAAAGAATAACAAGCAGCGATGCAACAATTGGTTTTCTCCTACACCAGAATCGAGGAGGCTGTCGTGGTGGAGGCTGAGCGCATGGCTGCCATTTACACGCCAGACAGACCATGTATATGTTGCTCCTGCGCCTCCTTCACGTCCGTGTAGGGTGGCTCGCTGGGCGTGTGACTGACTGGGAGAAAAGCTTATGACGGGGAATGGCTTGTGCTGTCACGATTGCTGGGCGGTTGAAAATTTTATCACTATTTTCCCCCAAAGCGTGCACTTACAGGTCTGGAGTGAGCACCACTCTGTGCCTAAAAGACTATGCTTTGTTCGTGCTTGTGATGGACTGCAGAGGCAGTTGCTTACAATGGATCACTTGCTTACAAAGATCGAACGTTGCTGATGTCTTCGATTTATCAGCCTGATGGATTTATATTTAACTGGGAGATGTTTGGGCGAAGCTTCTTAAAAACAGTAAGATTAGCCAATCGACCGAAGGGAAGTGCTACGCCCAGAGGGCAGTTCAAGTCCGTTCTTCATTACTGCAACATTTGCCCATGCTAAGGTGTCACGACTTATTTAAGTGGTATGCTGCCCCTTGTTCGTATTCTTCCTACTCGTTTGGTTATACTTGTTCAAATTGCAAGTGGTTAACACCAGTTCTTGGTGTCAGAAATTGACCGAGGATTATACTAGGTTGGATTGTCTGAAGGCTAGTGGGATGAGATAGGCGTCGTCTAGGTGGTGTGTTGTTTCTGACTGCATAACTGAAACTGGTATCAGGCTTGCATATTATTGGGAGGGCTTGGGTTTTGTGTTGCAACGTTGATTACAGCAAGGAGTAATGGGCCTTGCGAGAAGTTTTTGCGGTCACTTCGTTCTTATCTTTGGTCAGCGATTGGTCATCGACTTGGTTTTATTAGTGTTTTTGCATTGTAGCCTTCATTCAGTGACACTTAGTTGGGGTTGCATAAGCACGGGTTCAAGGATGTCTGCGTATCTGAAGCTGCTGAGGCAGACGTTTCTGCAATGCTGTAGGATGTGACAGAATAGGTGTGGCACTTTTGAGGGATCTATTCAAGCATTAAACCTATCTGCCAGTTATCCATCTTAATTCATCTCTCCAATGCGAATGTGTTTTTTGGCAACCAACTGGGTTTTCGAATTATATGTTTTACGACTTTGAGGAAGATGTGTCTGAACTCATCCCTAGTTTAACAGTGTTAAATGAGAAAAGCTATTCTTCAGCTGGCAAGAAAAACGCAAAACTAAATTATCCAATCAGTTTAAGCATCCGTACATTTGACCCTTCTGTCCATTCATTGCCTATCCAGTCTTCCATCCAGTTACTGGTCTGTTCGCTTATGCAGGCCTTCTACATTCATGGAGGCGTTTGAAGGCAAAGGAACGTGGTGGAAGTGCCAAAAGAGGCGTCTAGTAGCTGAAACGTTAGGAGCATAAACGGGATTGTTGAGAGATTAGAGAAGATCTGGCTTGTACTGTATAGTACTCAAGAAGGTGGCTTTTCTACATCGTAGCAACAAACATCAACGACGGCTGAGGCGGAGGTGGGGATACATTTTTATCGCTGGAGGATCAAGAAGCAGCAATGGTGGTGCATGCGGTATGTGGAGAACTGGCGTCATCGAACGCAGCACTGTAGGCTACGTACACTTGGGTGCCGGAAAGGCTGGAGACAGCCCAGCACAAACATATTGCCTTAACAACCGCCATTCGGGCCGTCTTGGTGATCGAGGTAGTGGAGTTGGCGGAAGTGGGGCGGAGCCCTAATCGAGCCCAGGCCATCGACACGGAGTTGGAGGCGAGGATGGCTGGGTTCCTAGTAATGGCTGCCGTTTTCTGTCTCCATGTTTTTGTAAGCTTTTATCGCTCTCCCATTTACCACTTCATAGTACTAAGTACTGAGCTACTTCACACCAATTCGTCTCATGTCCAAAAGCCACTCATCGTATGTCGTTCATTATTCTATTTGCTTCGTTTAGTTGTTATTGTTGTATTCATGCACTGATTGTGGCTTCATTTTTCGTTCCAACGATTTGTGTTGATCTGCCCAGTGTCGCATCGACTCTTCTGGCAATGCTATTGGATTAGTCGCGTGTTTTGAGAATGCCCCAAGTTAAAGTTTTCTCGGTTAAAGGTTACAGTGCTCATATGCACGGCGCCTCCATTGGTCAGGTACGTGGTTAAAGTGTAGGGCTGTTGATACTTTTGAGGTTGGAAAGGGTCGATCTTTTCTAGGTAAGCGTAACAGCTGGAAACCCGGTCGAATCCGTTGCAGTCGCCTAGTCACTAAGAAGTGTGAATGACTTCGTCCCATTTGTAGGCAGTGCTACCTACAGCTTAAGACTGGCAAAGCGCACCCCTTTTTCACTCTTTGGATCCTGTTTTACGCATCATTTGCGTCAACCTAAATCAGTGTGGGAATGATCTTAAGAGGCACCAGAAATTCACCTTCTCGTGTTGTCTCCTTCGCCTCAATATGATCTCTACATTTTTCTGTTCTTTGTGCATTGAAAGTTCATGACCAACTTGTGCATATCATGGTATACCTACGGTTTGTGATACATTGAAGGATTTGTGCATTGCATTCTCTGGAAGCAATCGCCGTCTTCGGCTATCAGTGGTCACTCATTAATACTTAGTCGTTGCATGTTCCAATGTCAATGTGGAACTGTTAGTAAAGGTCATGGTGTTGCAGTGGTCTGTGACAAAATCTTCAACCAACTTTGTTATAGACCAATGGGTCAGCCCTTGGTAATTATAGCCTCGTCTTGCAGTCGTAGTGATTGTAAAGGCGAATCTTCAAATGCCATTTATTCATGACTTAAAGCCCATCTTCCCTGAATCTGTGTATCCATTTACTCGTCTATTGATGCATAAAGTATCAATTCGTACCATTCATTCGTCCATTCACCCCGAGTACCCACATTCACGCCTCCCTTTGGGACCAATTCGCCTTCGACAGCCAATCTGACGTCGCGCACCTGCTTGAAACTGACTTCTTCATTCTGTGGAAAGGCTTTCCAAATCTGCTAGAAAGGTTGTTATAACCAGAGGAGGGAAGGAGGGGAACAGAGTTAAAGCTAAAGCAGGCGCTGGGGCAAATGACGGCGTCTCTTCAATGGCGGGTCGTCGAGGAGTAAAGTCGAGTCAGGTTCCCCAGTTCCACCTGCACTTTGTGGAGGAGGTTTCCGTTTCTTATAGCGTGATCGATCGCATTGGCGACGATGAGGATGGTGGGAGGAGTGCTATTTTATTGCATGGAAGATACCGTTAGTTATGCTGGATCTGGTTCCCGCGCTCTCAATGCTTCCACACATGCTTCTCTTGTGTCACCTTCAAAATGTACTCCCTTTGAGTGTCCTGTAGGAAATATCATTCTGGAAGTGGACTTATAACCTTGCGAAAGTCATTGGTGGCGGAGATGGATTTCGCTGTCATGGGTACGGAGTCGAAGGCAATTAGGCATCTACACTTACACCATGTTCTGGATGTTCTCGACGATCGCATTCCACTAGGTTTTTATGTTCCCAATGAGTCTGTTCTTCAGCATTATGCGTGAAGTTCTTGTGGGAGGTGCTTTGTAAGAGCGGTTATTCCTACTTTGATCACATCGTCATGAACGTGAATGACAACCTGTGTACCCAGGCCCAAACCTGAACATGTGAAATAAATGAACGGACCTGTAGCTTTATCCATGTCTGCATTCTGCAAGTCGATAGGCAAGTCTTCCACAGTGTATGCTTCCACCTCATCACATGCTCCCCTCGGACACGGGCACGTGGATAGTCAATAGGCCTGTTGTAGCGCAGTCCGCTTTCAGCGTCGACGGAGTGAGCTCGTCGTTGACGAACGTTGGAGTAAAGGTGCGTGAACTCGCCACCAGTTTGGGCACGGACCGTACTGCGTCTGCAGAGACGGATTGCATGGCTTATTTTCATGTCTATAACGCTCATTTTGGTGGAACTGATATCGAGGACATTGGACACTTTGCAATTTGATTGCTTTTTGATTTTGTGACGGCGGTTTTGTGCTGACAGTGTGTTTGCGAAACGTGCTATTTAGGGCCCAATCGCTCACTGAGTCGTGGGTTCAATTTTGATATGAGTTGGTGTTTGAGGTAGACCCGAAAGTAAAGGAATGGTTGCTTAAATACGTGCAACTCTGCTTAGAAATGTTTGCACCACTACGCAGACCGTACCTTGTAGCGGTCTTAAATGCTTGCTTTTTGGGGCAATTTTTGTTACTTACGTTTGCGTGTTTTTTGCCTTGCAGTGTGTTGGACATTCACTCCCAAACTTTTCTTTTTTGTTATCTTTTCGGATTCAAGAAACTCACAATGGTGGCAGACCGACATTTGAAAAATCAGTGGTATGGTAGACAGTGCGAGATTTACGAGTCACCTGAGTAGGCGTCTTCCCGGTCCTGCGATATGGATCATGTTGTGGAAGCTACTGGTGTGTGTAATGGCATTGCGACAGATTTCACCTCGTTTGGCACAGGCATTGGATAGTGACATTGACGCAAGCTAAAGTGACGAGACGAGTGTGAGACTGGAGGTGCTATGACAAGAAAGCTTACTGTCCCGTTTGGAAAGGACGGTGAGTTGCGGTGGTGATTGTGTCAATGCCAAAGTGGAGAAATTAAGGAGAATTAATACAATTTTTATTAAATCAAGTCCAGTTTCTTCTACTGAATCCATGCTTGTTTGCCTTCGCGACTTGAGGTGCACTTTCTTCATTGCAAGATTTATTTATTCTTCACTGTGTAAAGAGATGCATTTTTATGTTATTTTCAAGGTAGCCATGTCTGTGTGTGTACTGATTTCTAAATGTACACCTATACGTGTAAAGTATTTCTATTGGGTGAGATTCACGAAGAAAAGCTGGATAAGTTTTCGTTGGCCGTAGAGAGCGTTCATGTTTGTTCGTTGTGCTGAAGAGTTGGGGAAGGGATTAAGTTGTCCCAGTGGCTTGTTATGTGGTGAGTTGGCTAATGAAGGAGGGTTTCATGGCGAATGGGACCTCATTTTTTGTTAAAATGTGGAAAATCCACCAAGCGTTTGGCTTCACTTGGTGCTAAAGTCGTTGCAGACTCAAAGTATGGCAAGTGTTTTTTCCTTGAAATCTTTTGTGAACGGCACTAGATGTGCATGGAGCTTGCCAGCGCATTATTTTAGTGTTGATTTAGTCAGCCTCTCAGAGATGGTGGACGATGATTGTGGGCAGTCTTACTGACCAACACTTGCCCCTCTTCCGCCACCACCTTAAACGCCGGTTATGGAATGACTCTTAACGACATTGTAGGTTCCTCAGGCCGCCAACAACGTCCATCGTCGTCGACAACGGCAATGGCAAGGGGAATGTGGATTTGGAAACCCACTCATGTGAAGCCATTGAGGCTGCACTAAACGCCTTTGAACTCGTCGTTGTCGTGGTGGTGGACAGCTGTGGTGTTGCAGTTCTACCCATAAATCCTGTTGAAAGTTTCTTTGCTCACTATTGGCGAATCATTCACCCTGGGTAAGCAACGCGGCTTTGTGTTTGGTGGGCTTATGAAGTACCGGGTGCCGTGTGTGAGTGCCACACGGGAGCGAGACGAGAGTGAACCTGTAACTTGGTAAGCATGTTGAATAAATCGAATTAGATGTTGTTACCTTCTTGCAATTTTTATTTTTGTTTGCTCCTTTTTTAACCTAAGTTGTTCAGTTTTAGTCGCCTTTACTATTTTGCTATGAGATGGAGCTGATATGAATAGGTGTGAAGTAATGGGGAGTGTATTTATACCACAAGGCTTTGATGTGTAAGCATGAGTCTCTGTACGATTCATTGGCATGTTCGATAATAGCTTGAGATTCATGGGACGTAAGCTGTCGATGCGTTTGCACGCATGGCTAGCTTGTTTAAAGAGGTATTTTTGATAGCGCCCATATGTGAATGCTGCGGTGAGTGGGATGGCTTAGTGGTCGGGTGTGATTAATTTGTCAGCGAAAGGGAAAATGTCTAACGAATTGATGCTCCACTTGCTTCTGCAGATTCTTACCTATGCAGCTTATGTCACATAAAATTGTGCGATTTTAGTGTTCTTCTGTGTGTGCTTGTGTGTGTTGTTTAACGGTCACATGCCAAATCAAATCGTGATGCTACATCGTTGACAGGAGTTTGACTTTTCGCTTTTAGGCCAGCATTTCCTTCACCGGTCGTGGACGCTCGTGAAGGTTAGTACATTGTGCCATCCCATACAGAATTGGCCAACACCATGGGGGATGAGGGGGCTGACGATGCACTATCCTCACCGAGGAGAGCACGGAGGGCGACGCTGGACGGGGCGAAGGCGACTATGTAGTGCGTTGGTGGTGGTAGATCCACTTAGTTGCAAATGAGTCATTGGTATATTCAATACATTTGTGTGTAATCTGTCCGTATGTGATGTCTCTTTCTGACTTCGAGGAGAAAAGTTGGATGCACTGCAGTGCGTATATATGTGTTGGTGATGGAGACATTCTATTGCGCAGCCGCAGTCCATTTGAATGACCTTGCGACAGTTGCGGAACATTTTGCTTCAGCAGGTGTGGAAGGGATTTTATTTTGTTGGGGCGCAGTTTGTTGGTACAGGCGATGAGTGCGCTTTAAGGCAGAGTCCCAATTTAGTGCTCCGATTCCGATGTTAGGAGTGTTATGAATCGCTAGGAAAGTGAAATGCTACTACTTAGACTTGAGAAGGTGAAACTTGTAGGTGATTGAGTGGGTAGGTGTGGGGTGAAAGAGTTGTGTTTGGGAAAGAAGACGAGATGCCTCCAACCACTTTTGCAGTGACATATGTGCCGGGAGGTTGGGAAGGAGGGGAGGCTTGGGTGAATTCGTAACTCCTTCTACTGTGCAGGGTGATCCAGAATGCCGTCATGTTGTCATTTAGTACTCGGTACCTTTAAATGCAATGGCTAGTGCCACCATTAGGAGGGCAACTGAGTGGGAATTGAATGGTATGATGAACGAAATGGCCAAATGTGATGGAGATTATGGTGGAAGGTCATACAATTGAATGGCTTTTGATAGCATCTGTTAATGTGCCAGCAATCTTTCGTGTCTTACCTTTGCCCAATGTCACTTTAGTCCACTGGCCTCAACTGCCTTGATGAGGGAGCTGTGAAACCTCCCCTCTTGTTGGTGCTATTGGTGTTGAAACATAGTAAGGTTGTTTGATGCAAGTTGTGATGCAAATAGATGATGGGACTGTTAAATCGGAAATAAGCTTAAATCCCTTTCCATAAGTCTAGTCTCGTATCACATGCCTGTCAGAACGAAAGTTGGATGGTGCCACCACCAGCTATCTAGTTAATAACCGTTTTCCAATTCCAAAATTTGTGTTGTTAAAACAAATAATAAGCTTCGTTCTCACAAATTCGCCTCCATATCCTCTTAAAGGTTTAGGATATGGGCGGAATATTCCAAAACCATATACATGGTGTTGCATTGTTTTATGTATTGAAGGCATGTAAATGGGGGGCTACGTGGTGTCATTGCCTCGAAGTCTACATGCGATCTAATTTGTTCAAATCATTTAAGAGGGAGCTTGTGTTGTCTTTCCATTACTTCAAGATAATGAACCTCTCCCCACAAGGCTGGGGACGGCGACGACCTTGAGGATATCATAACGCCACGCTGATAGGACGCGATAACAAAGCAAATGTAGTTAATAAAAAGTAGACTGTGAATTTGTGGAGTAAAAGTCGAGTGGGATGTAAAACGGGAATGCTGGAGCACAACACTGAACTAGCTGCTGCAGAATAAAATTGGAAAGTAGTTGAGGATTTATGGTGGGGATAATAAATGCGAGGTGTTGTGGAGAAATCGGAATGTGGAAAATAAATGTGGAGGTTTGAAAAATAAGGCAGTGACAAATAGGAGTATGCAATACTTTGTTTGTTCGAACTGCCGGTTTCGTTCACTTGGGTGGCCATATTGTACTAGTCGGTTGGCCGGCCTCTGGGCCGTGTCAACAGCCCCCAAGCCCTCTGTTTCCAGAATATATATTCTGCCTCGGTACTATGCCCTCTTTTACCTTAAAGGGAGCCTCGGGACGCTACAGAGTACAGCAGAGACATGCTTGTAGATAACGAAGAATGCTTGCTGCAGACTAGAATGTAAAAAATGTAGTGACTATCAGATGGGTAATAAAACAGATCATTCGCGAAATATAGGATTAGCATAACCACCACATTGCAGGGGGAAGGGTAGCGTTGAGGCGTTTATTGTCTCGTTCATGGTTGGCTTGACATGCATGGAAGGAGAAAGGCGGGAGGTGGAAGGGGGAAGAGATTTTCATCCACATAACCGCTATTCCAAACACAGCGTCAACTTACCACTTTTGCGATTATACTGTAATTGTAGTGCTTTGCGACTCGTTTGAATTCTGGCTTCTGTTGCGGCCACTTAGGGTGGTCACATTGCCTTTGCTGGATGGACTCGCCCCAGAACCTGCCAGAAGCATCAGATCCTTTCTGCTTGATGCAACAGTGATTTTACTATGGTTAAGAAGCGTTTTAACATGATCAAAGCATAAATGTCTTAGGCATGTCATACATGTTAGACTTGGCGCCTTTTACTGCTAGGTATCGTTCGCTAACCTTAGTGGTTCTTGTTATTTTATTGGTTCTGACGAACGGTGAGGAATGGTACTTTTGTTATTTCCAAGTGTCTTGTGGGGAAGAATGCACTCGCTTCATTAATTGTCCACAACTTGAGGACACTCAAACTCATCCCGACGAATCTGAGGTAAAGTCTACTATGACTCTCTAGTCCTCAAACAATTTTAAGTCTAAGTATATCCATTGAGCAAAACTAGAAGTTCGTAATCAAACGGGCCTTGTGAGACTTCCTCTAGTTTGCTCTGGTTGACAAATAAGTTGTTACGCTAAGACTAGTGTCAAGTGAGCAGTAAGGTATCACAAAGAGGTGTGAGGAGGCTTGCTATGAAAGGGCAGATGATAAGACCTTCAAGGTGCTTTGGATTTTGGGGCACCACGTCGACTTGGGAGACCATGTTGTCCGAGCCGGTGGACTGGCCTCTGGGCCATATCAGTGGCCCCGTTCTCTCTGCTCGCTAGATATATGCAATCTTCTGTCTTCAAGGAAGTCTCGAGACACTGCATTGGTGGCAGCGGGAAGCGAAACCTACCTTAAAGAATTTCTACCCCGATCTGCATTGTTTGTGGCAAACTGTGGCTGCGCGAAAGAGTTGCATTTTCTCCTCAGGTGTGCTCGAGTTTCGGTGACTGGCACTGTTAGCTAGTGGGTGTTTTTCCAGCACTGATTGCGTTGTGATGGCCGACGCGGGAAGATCACCAGAGGGAGCGTCGGGAGCAAAGCATAAAAGAAGAAGGGAGACCATGTAGTAATCTGTTCGTTCGACTGCCGGTTTCGGCCACGGTCACTTAGGTTGCTAGATTGCCCTACCTGGGTGGTTAGGCCTTTAAACCGTGCCAGCAGCCCCAGTCCGTTTTTAGCTGAATGCATATTCGGCTCTTGTATTATGCCTTCATCTGCCTTCAGTGAAGTCTTGGGACGCTATAGCACCCTCTTTGAAAGGGTAAAACTTATTAAGCCCGGACGCTGATCACCCATTGTATGACAGGTTGTAAGCAGCTGAAGCACATCATTACGCGGATTGAGGCTCCTGATTGAGCTAGTGACGCAATTGGCAGTCAAATAGGTGATGTGTTTGTCAGATACATTGCGCATATTTTTACACTGATTTGAAAAGTCTCGCTTTTGTGTAATCGCAGGAGGGGAAGATGAAATTTGCGAACACGTATGCGTTAATTCAACTGAAATGAACCCGCTGTTTACATGGGGATAGAGATGTCGCATGAACAACCGTTCTCAGCCTAACCAACTAAAGAAAATGTCTGCATGCATAAAGTAAATAGTCTCATGCCTCCTTTTTGGAACTCGTGTTTCGAATGTCTGGGTGTCAGCAGAAAGCACAAGGCTTTGCTCCATTGATAAATGCTGTAGCTATGCTTACAAATGGTGAAATGGGATGTGCCCGGAATTGCCTACATTTGTGTAAAAACTGACCACAGTAGGATGCAAAATTGCCAAACGACTATTAACATGAGCCATGCCCGCGATAGAACTAGGGCGATTCATATCAAGATTTGAAGAAGCGATTATGTCTAAGAAGAATGGGTTAGAGTCGTTGTTGCTGCATCCTATTCGTGTTCATAGACCTAATTGTTTAGTCATCTGGTAAGTTGAATGCATCATTTGAAAAACAAAAATATGTGCATAGATAACAGTGAAATTCAGGACAAATCTACCGAAAATCAAGTATTTTGGAAAGTAAAACGATTCTTTAAGTTAGTCCATTCGCTCAGCACTTTCAAGTCCATTAGCGGTAACTGCTTTACACCTCCTTGGTAAATTGGATCCGTATCTACACCAAAAAGCCATGATTCTGCAATGTTAGACTGCGGTTTACTAAAAACTATCCCGATTTTAAAAAAACATGGTGAAAATGACTTTCTGGAAAACAAAATTTTGCAGGGAAGCATCGCGTCTGACTGGAGCATGATTTGCTGAGCATGAGCGCCTTGACGACTAATTCGCAACCAGAATTCCACGCTTGGCATTGCTTCGCACATAACTCGGGCGAAAACAAATTACATTTTATGCTTTCTTGTCATACCTTGTATGCATAAATTAACAACAGCCATTCACTAGGAGTGCGACTTTTCTCTTTATTCCCTGGATTTTATTTATCAGTGCGCAGTAAATGGCTTTACGTGAATTGCCACAATACCCACACTTGTTAACTACGTTTACAATTTTAGTTACTTTGAGTTATTATACAGCTGCAGAGTTGTAGTAGAAGCCTTCTAGGTAAGGCGAGAAAGGCATTTCGCCATGAGCGAGCTGCTCACTCCTTTTCACCACCATATAAACGATCTCATTGATACTGGGTTTTAACTGGCAATTCACGATACTCGTCTAAAGCAATGGCAAATTAGCCCAAACACACAGCCCTTTATGATTTTTTGTTTTGATCTGGAAGTGGTCATGATAAGACCCTGGATGATGCCTTGCTATGATGAGAAAAAGGGCAAGCCTCCAAAAATTACACTGTTTTGTCTTGCGGCCGAGTGGGTGTATTAAGCTTAAAAAAGCAGGGAGTGCATGAAGATCAAACTGTGTCATATTTTCCACTCTAGTCTAGAAGTCATTAGGATTGTGTATCAAAAGTTAGGTTAGTTTCGCTCCTGTAAAGTGGGGCTAAATCGTAAGACATTTGACGGACGGAAGTGACAGCAGTGTTGTGTGAATGATTTCAATACCCAAATTGGGATAGCACAAGTGCATATCTATGATTCATTTTTTAGTTTTATCCACAATCTTTAGTCGTCACACACAGCTGGTTCTTCCATTTCTGGTAGCTATGACAATTTCCGTGTTGTATAACAAAATTCAGACCTGACTAATACTTGAGGAGTTCACTTGGGTAAAAAAGCTACAATGACACAATTTAGAGGGCTCCGCCATGTCTTATCTTCCCACTTATCATTCTCAGATAAAGTTTTCTCTTTATTTTGGTGGTATTGCAAGAGGAGCCGACTATGCGTAGACCTGGTGACACTGCTGGAAGCATATAAACGCCTCCGACCCCTTCTCTTACCCACTTGCGCGCTTAAGCAGCCATTGATGAAGAAGTAATCTCCTTCACTATGTTGTGTGAATGGAAGTTGGAGGGAGGGACTTATTCTTTGAAGTCTCTATTAGTTCGTGCAAACATGCTATACAGCATAGAAACTTGGGAAAAGAGACTTGCTACAAACAAAGGAAACAGCACTGAAGCCTCAGAACACCTTTCCCGCGTTGCTTTCTGGCCTTTAGTTGGAAGAATAGCTAAGGAGGAGTTAACGAAAAGTAGCCTACACGTCTTGGTACACGTTGTCCACGACACCCACAAGGTCCTAAATTTCTCAATCACATGCTCGCCACGCTCCAGTACTTGAACACTCAAATGCTTGCGAATTTCAGACTGTCTTAAAGGCATTGATCTATGGGTCAGCCGCATTGCCTTCTTGCCGGCTGACTCCGATTAAGTCTGCACAACCTTTTCCTGTGCCTACCTCTTTGTCGCCTTTATGGATTGCTGCACTGCAGTCTATCTGGCAACAAGGTATGTACTACAGGGATTAGTAGGAGTCCTCATGGTGACTCTCAGCAGTAAGTGTGTCTTGCCGAATCATCTTCTCCAACCAGTGTTTTGCGTGCTCAATGCACCATGCCATTCATTTTGCTGCCTTGTGGACCTGTCATACAAAGAATTCCCACCTGGGAACGCTGTTTACACTCAGCTGTAAATTTCGAGATCGTAAACACATCCAAGCATAGATTGGCAGCTTTTGGTGGAGCAAGGATGTCTCCTCTGACTCAGCTGCCATCTTCGTCAACCCTAGTGAACATGGATACATGCATCCCATCGCTGTCTGTCATTCATCTTGCCTCCCACAATATCTTCGTTATCTGCTCACCTTCGGTCCACTTCTCATCAACCACCTGTACCGCCTCACTCTCAGTCTCTCTGTGACCCACCAACCTCCCACTTTGTTGTTCGAAAGACGTCAAAGGACCAAAAGAGAGAGGAAGAGTAGAAAGCAGGGGTAAATCATACCACCACCTCTCCTTCACTCCATGCCTCATATTCTCTTCTTTCATCCTTACCACAACCGCATGCGTCGTTTCAGTCTCGTCACAGCTGGTGTCCTAGTTGTGTTTCACTTATAAGCGTAAGACTATGCGTGGCGTCGTGAAGCATGCGACTTAATAGAAACACATTCCTTCCACGAAGTTGATTTCTACATACGTCATTCAAGTACATAACTAGGGATGTAGGTAAATGTATGAATTTTGTGGCCATGGGAAAGGGAGGTGGGGGAAAATAAGGAAAGTAGTGCCACAGATCTGTGCAGAGATATCCGACAATGACCATTCACCATCCCCTTTTCCAATTTTTTTCCGCAAACAATTCTTCTTTGTCTCTCTCCGCATAATACTTCCTCTTCACTAGAGACGCAAACTCTTCGCCATTCTTAACCCCGATTTTAGGCTACAATTAGTCTAAAACGCATCTTCGCTAGCAACCATTAGGAGTTAGTCTCCAACTTCTCTACTCAATTCATACCACCTGTTGCTGCAACAGTACCCAAACGTCTAAAATACCTTTGCCCCAGAAGCAAACATTGGAAAATAAAGCGGAAGACAAGCAGTTTCGACAAGGTAGAGCATTTAAGTCAAAGCACATGAGTATCAACGGTTCTTCTCATTCTCTTCTACCTCCACTGCATGCACCACAACGCACAAAATTTGGCCAAAATAAAAAAAGCACAAAAATAAGTGATGTCTGCTTCCACAAAAACACCTACAAGGGATACTCTCCATAGTCTACACCAGAGGGCACTGTAGGTCTCCACGCGACACATGCTACTGATCGATCCACATGTGTCATACTTGATTTAACCCATCATGCAACAAAACCGTCAGACATGGCATTTTACGCTTTGCACCGCCTCCTGTTATTCATCCCGCCTCGCAATGTCATCCTTACCATTCAGCTATTCGTCAGTGCCTCTTTCACGCTTCTTTCCTCCTTGCCTCTTATCTCCTTTACATCCGCCACTTCCCTCACCACCAAACTTCCACCTTGCCGTTCCAAAGACGTCAGAGGGCAAAATTGATTAGATATCGCAGAAGTTGAAGGTAGTCTATGTTACCAACCACTCTCCATCCCCTTCATGCCATCTCCTCCTCCTTGCTTCATTTGTGTGCGTCATTTCAATACCATCATATCTGGTATCCAGTGCAGTCATGTGAAAAAGGAAAATTATGGTTTGTCCCATCGAGTGTGCCTTTGAAAAGAACTTCATATTCTCTCCGCCAAGGTGGATTCTTCTTATTTTGCTTATTTCCATGGCTGAATGAGCAGGCGATTAAATCAGTTTAGGAAGGTAGGAAAGATAAAAGGAATGCTGCATCCCAGCGCTGTGCGGAGTCATCATACAGTGTCAATTTCCAGTCCTCTTCATTTTATACATGGTCTCTCCTCCCATTCACACAGCTTCTCATCTCTTCGCCTCTATCTCAACCATTCCTTCATCTCGTTCAGCTGAACATTCCTGCTGCTTCGCTTCTACTGAGGAGATGCATGCACCACTATTGGCTTCAATAATGCAAAACACCAATTTTTCCACAGCGTGGGATTAGGGACACGCATCAGAAACGCCCTTTCGTTATCCTAAAAGCAAACATCTGAGGTGAACTGTTGGTTTCACGAATTAATTCCCACTCTGGGCTAGGCTTGCTGTAACGAACTTACTTTTTATGTCTCTTGCATGCGTTTGCATTCACCGAATAAGCAGCAGTAGCATCTTTGGTGGGCATCTCCTTTGCCTCCTACTACGTAAGGGCTGGAGAGGTTGCACGTTCTCGTGTCATTCAGACAAACAATTAAGGTAGGAAACTGAACTGCAGAGAACGTTCTTTCCTTTTTTTGATTGGATAAAATGCGTGGTGCACAAACAGTGGGACAAAGTGCAAGACGCAACACTTAGGAGGACACAGAGCGTAGTAGGAGAAAAAGGGGACACTCACCGAAGATGCATTTGAGTTGTGCATGAGAAAGGTAGCTTAGACAAGAGAACTCATCTCCACCCATTTCAAAGACGTCATCAGGCCTAATATGTGCGCGAAAGAGAGAGAAGACATCAATTTACATTGTACGGAGTTGTATCTTGTCAATCAAGCGACTAATAGAGCGTCTTTGAGGATATGGCATGCACAATAGATCAGATGGCCATCTCCACCCCTTTCTTCCATATTTAATCCACGCCTGCCATAATCTGACCTATGTGGGTAGTGTAGTCTATTATTATGCAGTCTGACCTAGTCTGTGCTTCCTTAGTAAGCCGTAATTATTGAGCAAGCTGTTATACACCGTTGGGTCTCTTAGTGCCGCTGCGTGGTTAGTGGTTGTAGAGGCATGTAAGAGACATGAAGGTAAGTGCGGCACGACAAGTTTAGTGCAGGGTAGAAAATTGATCAAAGGAATCGGTGACTCAACTGCAAAGATTGAAATTGAGCTAACAAAGGTGCAATTTGTTGCGTATTCCTAATTCTATGCTTGAACGAGTTATTACCAGGCGTTATGAGAGGCAATAGTGGTCCATACCTATTTTACGGTGGGAGTGAAGTAACATAAGTGTTTAGCTGAAAGCGACAAAGGAATGGTTTAGATAGAGGCGAAGAGGTGAGGAGTCGTGGGTATGGAAGAAGAGAGGGTGGAAAAGAAGAGAAAAGCATCGGAAATGGACACCTTAGAATGACTGCATAATGCTCTGATGCAGCATGTCTTAGTCCTTTCCCACTTTATCTCACCTATTCCCAGACTGATTTACTTACCCACTCACCTAAGCATATTTCTGAATGAAATATGAAGGCAGCGACCTAATGAAAGGAACTTGAATTTTTCTGACTGGCACACTCTAAGAGGCCAATCATAGTTTTCCTTATCCTAGTGATTTGCACCGGATTCCACGTATGATAATATTGGAGTGCCGTGTGCAAATGAATCCAAGGAGAAAGAAGAGGAGTTAACACAAAGAAGGGAGCATGGCTTGTCCTTGTTTTTCACGATGCTCGTCTCTTTTGGTCCTATTGTGCTTTTGAAAAGGTGGGGTGAGAGATTTGGAGTGACGAGAAGATAGAGAGTGTTGCGACGGTGGTAGAGGATAAAAAGAAGGCTGGAGGCAACGACGAAAACAAGCGAGACGGAGGCACTAACGGATGACCAACTGATTAGAACGACAGCTCGGCGAAGCAAGATTAATAATTTTGGATGAAGCAACACGCAGAGCGGCATGTGCGACGGTTCCATGGGTGATGGACCGATTCGAATCTGGCACATGTGAATCGACTAGTAGCACGTGTCATTGCAGGTTGTTTCTCAGCACCGTCTGGCGTGGACTATAGATGGCAGCCCTTGCAGATATCATTCGCCTTTATACTTCCTTCACCTTGGTTGAATTTTGTACAGTATAGTGCATACAAAAAAGGCAGGGGAGAATAAGGTGGACCACCGATACCAATGTGCTTCGAATGAACTCCACTGACTTGTCTGGACTGCCTCTACAACCACTAACCACGCAGCGGCACTAAGAGACCCAACGGTTGCCTCTACAACCACTAACCACGCAGCGGCACTAAGAGACCCAACGGTGTATAACAGCTTGCTCAATAATTACGGCTTACTAAGGAAGCACAGACTAGGTCAGACTGCATAATAATAGACTACACTACCCACATAGGTCAGATTATGGCAGGCGTGGATTAAATATGGAAGAAAGGGGTGGAGATGGCCATCTGATCTATTGTGCATGCCATATCCTCAAAGACGCTCTATTAGTCGCTTGATTGACAAGATACAACTCCGTACAATGTAAATTGATGTCTTCTCTCTCTTTCGCGCACATATTAGGCCTGATGACGTCTTTGAAATGGGTGGAGATGAGTTCTCTTGTCTAAGCTACCTTTCTCATGCACAACTCAAATGCATCTTCGGTGAGTGTCCCCTTTTTCTCCTACTACGCTCTGTATCCTCCTAAGTGTTGCGTCTTGCACTTTGTCCCACTGTTTGTGCACCACGCATTTTATCCAATCAAAAAAAGGAAAGAACGTTCTCTGCAGTTCAGTTTCCTACCTTAATTGTTTGTCTGAATGACACGAGAACGTGCAACCTCTCCAGCCCTTACGTAGTAGGAGGCAAAGGAGATGCCCACCAAAGATGCTACTGCTGCTTATTCGGTGAATGCAAACGCATGCAAGAGACATAAAAAGTAAGTTCGTTACAGCAAGCCTAGCCCAGAGTGGGAATTAATTCGTGAAACCAACAGTTCACCTCAGATGTTTGCTTTTAGGATAACGAAAGGGCGTTTCTGATGCGTGTCCCTAATCCCACGCTGTGGAAAATTGGTGTTTTGCATTATTGAAGCCAATAGTGGTGCATGCATCTCCTCAGTAGAAGCGAAGCAGCAGGAATGTTCAGCTGAACGAGATGAAGGAATGGTTGAGATAGAGGCGAAGAGATGAGAAGCTGTGTGAATGGGAGGAGAGACCATGTATAAAATGAAGAGGACTGGAAATTGACACTGTATGATGACTCCGCACAGCGCTGGGATGCAGCATTCCTTTTATCTTTCCTACCTTCCTAAACTGATTTAATCGCCTGCTCATTCAGCCATGGAAATAAGCAAAATAAGAAGAATCCACCTTGGCGGAGAGAATATGAAGTTCTTTTCAAAGGCACACTCGATGGGACAAACCATAATTTTCCTTTTTCACATGACTGCACTGGATACCAGATATGATGGTATTGAAATGGCGCACACAAATGAAGCAAGGAGGAGGAGATGGCATGAAGGGGATGGAGAGTGGTTGGTAACATAGACTACCTTCAACTTCTGCGATATCTAATCAATTTTGCCCTCTGACGTCTTTGGAACGGCAAGGTGGAAGTTTGGTGGTGAGGGAAGTGGCGGATGTAAAGGAGATAAGAGGCAAGGAGGAAAGAAGCGTGAAAGAGGCACTGACGAATAGCTGAATGGTAAGGATGACATTGCGAGGCGGGATGAATAACAGGAGGCGGTGCAAAGCGTAAAATGCCATGTCTGACGGTTTTGTTGCATGATGGGTTAAATCAAGTATGACACATGTGGATCGATCAGTAGCATGTGTCGCGTGGAGACCTACAGTGCCCTCTGGTGTAGACTATGGAGAGTATCCCTTGTAGGTGTTTTTGTGGAAGCAGACATCACTTATTTTTGTGCTTTTTTTATTTTGGCCAAATTTTGTGCGTTGTGGTGCATGCAGTGGAGGTAGAAGAGAATGAGAAGAACCGTTGATACTCATGTGCTTTGACTTAAATGCTCTACCTTGTCGAAACTGCTTGTCTTCCGCTTTATTTTCCAATGTTTGCTTCGGGGGAAAGGTATTTTAGACGTTTGGGTACTGTTGCAGCAACAGGTGGTATGAATTGAGTAGAGAAGTTGGAGACTAACTCCTAATGGTTGCTAGCGAAGATGCGTTTTAGACTAATTGTAGCCTAAAATCGGGGTTAAGAATGGCGAAGAGTTTGCGTCTCTAGTAAAGAGGAAGTATTATGCGGAGAGAGACAAAGAAGAATTGTTTGCGGAAAAGAATTGGAAAAGGGGATGGTGAATGGTCATTGTCGGATATCTCTGCACAGATCTGTGGCACTACTTTCCTTATTTTCCCCCACCTCCCTTTCCCATGGCCACAAAATTCATACATTTACCTACATCCCTAGTTATGTACTTGAATGACGTATGTAGAAATCAACTTCGTGGAAGGAATGTGTTTCTATTAAGTCGCATGCTTCACGACGCCACGCATAGTCTTACGCTTATAAGTGAAACACAACTAGGACACCAGCTGTGACGAGACTGAAACGACGCATGCGGTTGTGGTAAGGATGAAAGAAGAGAATATGAGGCATGGAGTGAAGGAGAGGTGGTGGTATGATTTACCCCTGCTTTCTACTCTTCCTCTCTCTTTTGGTCCTTTGACGTCTTTCGAACAACAAAGTGGGAGGTTGGTGGGTCACAGAGAGACTGAGAGTGAGGCGGTACAGGTGGTTGAT
>MIEF01006270.1:0-86515 GCA_001870725.1 Taenia solium
CACCCATTCGAAAACTTGGATTCGTACCCCCATCTTTCATTGGGCCACATTATCGTGGGAGAGGAGGACTAAGATATGCGCATTTGCTGCACCGGGTGCTATGCAGAATCGATGGCACTACAAGAAGACATGCGCTCGAATCTCGAAGGCTGGCACGGTTAGCTCGTGGGTGCTTCTCGCAGCACTGATTACGTTGTGATGGCTGACACGGGAGGCTGACCAAGGGAAGCGTCGGGGACGACGCTCGAAAGAGGGGAGGGGCTGTGTAATACTTTGTTCGAACTGTCGGTTTCGGTCACTTGGGTGGCCATATTGTACTAGCCGGTTGGACGGCTTTGGGACGTGCCAACAGCCCCCAATTCCTCTGTTTTCAGAATATATATTCTGTCCAAGTACAATGCCTGCTTTAACCTTAAAGGGAGTCTCGGGACGCTACACACATTACTCTTTTTTTACAATTTTACTCATCAGTCTACTCTAAATTACTGCTTTGAGCACCTGAAATGTTAAAGCATCATTTTGCAATTTTGCTTCGACTCGCAAGCAGAGTTGCAACGCTTTTTTAGTTCAGATTACCGGTTTCGGTCACTCGGGTGGCTATATTGTACTAGTCGGTTGGCTGGGCTCCGAGCCGTGTCAGCAGCCCGATATGTCTCTGTTTCCGGAGTATATATTCTGCCCTTTTGCCTTGAGGGAAGTCTCGGTACGCTACAAGAATTCTCGGTAATGTTATAGCTAGACGGTTATTCTGTTTCGTAATAACTTTAAGTAGTACATGTAAAAGCTTCTAGAAATGGGTAATTCTCCTAAACTTCTGGACACCTGTGATCGACCCTATTTTGAACCAATTGCAAAGCTCATTGATAGGTTTTTCCTCAAGGTCCGATCTGTCCTGGAAGAACTCTTGTCGCATTTGGGAAATCTGTTTTTATTGTATGAAATAGTGACGGGATGAATTTAACGATTTAAGGCTATGTTTTTTGGTTAATAAAATATTTTCCTCCTTATCCTTGTCACGGCTACTCCAATTGTCACTTGAAGTGATTTGACATTGACAAAGAGCTTGTGCGGATTGCCGAGTCTTGGATGGATTCGTGAATAGTCGAAGTAACACGGAGGAAAATATATTGAAAACGTACAGGAGGGCTGAGGCTCCACAAGCATGGTTCGAGGTGCGGTTCTCAGAGCAGAACTGTAATCTGCGGTGACAGAAGTGCTCATGTGGGTAAACGATTTACTAAGCGAATTATCAAGTCGCCAAACTTGAAATGACCTCTTCCATTTTACTCAAATTAATAAGTAGAAGTTGTTTTTGTCAGTCAAGTTGGTATTGTTTTACGTCGATTGCTTGACTGGTTTGGTTAAGAGACCACCATTGCACCTTCACCGGGTGGATTAACCTGTGGGCCGTGCTAGTAACCCTAAGCCCTACTGTACGTCGTCTTCAGGGGAGTCTCAGGATGCTATATTGGTGATAGCTGTAAACGGATCAGATCTTGAAGGGCAGCTGCCGTGATTTCTGCTGCCAGATGATAAGCCTTAGCGGATCGGAAGAGGTGTACATGCTACAGATGGGGGAAGTGACGTCTGCCTTCTGCAACTACCTTGGTACTGTGTTGTACATGGATGCTAATTACAACTGAAGCAGCGCTGGTCGTAAACCATTTCAAGAAATCTCGTCATAGAGCTGGATACCGCACTTACATGAAAATGTCGATGAAGTGAGCATCCAATACCTCCTCCGCTTTTCTGCTAGCTGGGTGGAATGCAGACAGGTGTGAGTAGTCAGCTCTGAGGTGCGAAGAAAGTGGTGAAGAACGAGTGCGAAACCTCACTCCCACAGGACTTTGTTTAATTCCATTCTTTGTCATCTGACTAGGCTTTTGGACCGGTACTCCTACGACTAACCATGGACGCGCATGATGTCTGGCACATTCTCCTACTCCTAAATCCATTTTGCATGCTGGACGAAACTCCAATCCCAGCAGAACTGTCGAGAGGAATCATCGACGTTGGTGTCAAATATCTGCTAAGTTGCACGCAAATTCGATAACTGAATCGGTTGATTCTCTGGCGTTTTTCCAGCAACATCGACTATGATGTCATGCCCGACGCGGGGGATTAACCAAGAGGAGCGTCGGGGACGACGCTTAAAAGAGGGGAGAGGCTGTGCAATGCCAAAGCATTGTCTTCTTTGCCTTTAGGGAAGTCTTGGGACACTGCAGGTGCACCCATTCATTAACCATAAGAATGGAATTCCGATCCTAAAATTATGTAGGTTACCAATACCTTGTCTATAATTTTGGGCCACATTTTAAGTAACTGTAGCGAAATCCAAACTCTAATTACTTTATTCCGCCCTGTGTATGTGTGTTTAAGCATTACATCCTCAATATTAGCGGCTCTATGCGATAAAGGTTCTCTCAAATCAAAATTGCCTGGTGAAACTGGACTAGATAATTTAAGCTTTGCAGAACGGTGCAAAGTCCGAAAAGCTTAATCAAAATTATCTAAAAACGTCCTATTAGCGGCGGTAATGCAAACCCCATAGTTGAACACAACGCTATTGTTCTAGGCGAATGGATAACAAGTGTCATCTAGCGGATTTTACTTAATCAAATTCCATTTACATTTTGGTCATGCATCGGTTATGATTTTTCCCCGAAGTTTTTAACGCATTCGAGGCGCCCAAAGGCTTACCTGAAGACGGAAGAAGGCAGAATACTAGGAAAGGATCTATTGCTGACGTGCGAGATCCTCCGGTACCCGCAAGAATAAAAGGCAGAACTAAACAAATAAAGTATTTCGACATTTAGCTCACATTTTCTGTATTCGTTCAGCAAAAGTGTCTCTTTACTGGAATCGTTTTTCGAGCTAATTAAGCGATCAACTTATTCAATTGCTTTTTAGAATCGCTACCACTGCTCCCACAACCACTTTGATTGGGTGCGTAACTTTAAAGTAACAGAGGACCTCATCATAATTGTTGCATATTACAATAATTTCCTTTAATTAGGTCCATTTCCTTAACTCGCAAGGCAAGGCAACCAGCAACCGTATGAGAAATACTTGGGCATAAAAAAATATGCACAAAAATGGCGCAAATTTTTCTCTAATTAGTTGCCACCTTTATTTTGCTTGGATATACATCCCCAGCTCAATGACTCATACCAGCCTACCTATAATCCCTCTAGTGGAGGCAACAAGTCCCTCCTTTGGGAATAATGCGATAAAATAATGGTGCGATATTCCACTATTAATTTGTCTCCAATTCACCTTCTCTGGTTATGTTAATGAGCACCGGTCGGCCGAAGTAATGCCTTCGTTCGGACACATCAATTGAGAACAAAGTATTGCACTTCATTCAAATTGAACGTTTTGAATGATGACTTCACTCAGAGCCTTTTTGAACTTGGTTAGTTATGGGATAATAGCAAAATTGTTTGTTTACCTCTTCGTTTTGATTTTGCAGGAATTTAAGGCTCTGCCATTGGACTTCACCTGGCAGGCATAGCCTCCGTGGTCACGTCAGCAGCCCCACCCAGCCCTTTTGTAGGCCGATAATGCATACTTTGCCCTAACATCATGTCATCTCTCGACTTCAAGGAAAACTCAAAGCACTAAGATAGAGCTTTTTTACGGAAAGAATATTCATGGTACTTCAAGTACACTAAAATGAGGGTAACTTTCCCTCTATTTGGCGTTTACATATTAAATTACGTAATTTATTTAAAAAGACCATAAAACGAGGAAAGGGTGTTGGACAAGTTGAGGAAGGAGGAGAGGGAGAAAAGAGAATTAAAATACTTTTCGTGGTGAGCCGTAACACAGCCTTTCAACCTTTTTTGTGGCAGAGATCAGTGAGTCGATTCAAATGGAATCCAGTTCTAAAAATGGAGGAAAATAGTAACCTGGTAGCTTGTACACTGCGTGCGTAATTCTTCCACTCCGTCTTGATGATTACGCTGGGCGCAATAGCCTTCAAACCATGGCAGCAGTCCTTGGATTTTTCCCTACGTCAGCAATACATCTTTCCTAGCATTGCAACTTCTTTTTTTATCAGGAATAATTCAAAACGCTAGCCTAATCCTAATGGACAGCCATCTTGATTCCTATAATGGAATGCTAAACAAAAGAGCTGAAAATGAAGCCCATTTCCATGACCTACCTTAAATCCGTGTCCTACAGCAATGCCTGGAAAAGTTCGCCGCGGACCTGTCTACGGTACCTGCTCTAAGATGTCAGTGAGGTAAACGCGCGAGACTCTCTCTTCCGCCCCTCTACTTGCTGCTAGGAATCCAGAGAGAAACACGGCTGCCCAACATTGAGGTGAGAACAAATTGGTAGGGTGGAACAGGTGTGAAACCTTTTACCCACGAAACTGCTTTAATTAACTCTACTTTCACGTCACTGCTCCCACGACCGGAAATTAGTATGTTATGACCAGCATATCCCCTCCGCCTTCCCCCAACACAGTTCTCAAACGGGTTGAAACTCGAGATCCACCAGAATTGGTAAGAGTAATTAATGACGTTGCGATCAAATATCTTCTTAGTGGCTTGTAAATTCCATGATTAGCGTGACTGGTTTGTGGATGGTTTTCTTGCATCACCGATTACATTGAGATGATCGGAGCAAGGGGTTGATTAGTTGTTCAGTTCCCCGTCTCGATTTTGCGAGCACTAAGGCTCCGCCATGCTCCCATGACTCCTTTCGTCTTTAAGAAAGACCTGAAATGCTACGACCACTCTTGTATAATATTTGATGCTAAATAATTTACTCTTTGGTATTGGCAAAATTTGTTGCATACTTCTTATTTAAAAGTTTTACGTATCCTTCTTTTCTCATGCTTAACAATTACATTTCGAATTTGCTGACAAATTAGTCCATCCAATTAATAAGCATTGAAACTGGCATATGGAATAAACAAACATTGCCGTAAAAATGGTTTTTGAAAAATGAATTCTTCCTTAAAATAGCTCAATTTGATGAAATTCCGTGCTTGAAATTTGTAATGAATAAATTAGACGCATTTTACACTACAAATTATGGTTCGGTTTTTCTGGGATAACGAAAATTTTAGTTCTTAGGGGCTTTTACCACTGTAGCTTCCAGAATCTTGGTCTAAAATTTACCTCTTACGGCCCATACATACAGCAGGGCTTTTGAATGGTTTTACGTCTTTCAAAAAGAAATCCATCAACCCAAACCAAAAGCTGATAATTTTGTCGGTCTATGGGAAGCCTTTTGATGCTTCTGTCAACTTACGGATGACTGAGAATTGTAATTAGCAGTGCCATCCGTCCCCGTAGTGACGACTCCAAAATAGTCATTTTCGTAGAGTCCGCCCGCCGCACCTCTTTCTCTAAACAGCGTTCTCGACAGGTTTGCTGCTAGGCTGGCGCTACTGCCTCCTCCAGCATTGTTATTTATAGGTGAGGTGGAGGTGGAGGTGGAGGTGGTTTCGTAATTCTCCGGCGTCTTCGACGTCGACGCGAGGACGGCGGTGGCGGCAGTGACGGCAGTAGAGCTGGACGAAGTGATCAGCATTTCCGAGTCTGTTGTCAGAAGTGCCATGTTGCTAAATATCGCGTTTGATGGATGGTCACGAGGCTCGTATGTGTCAACTGTCGCCTAAAACAAAAAAAAGAATTCTTTCAGTCTCCTTTGATTTCGTCTTCTATGCCAAAATTCCGCCACTAATCCAGTGCATTTATCACAGCTCAGAAGCAATTACTCCACAGCGCTGACCTTGTGCGATATCATAATGTCACAGAGGGGAGTATCTAAAGTGGGTAGTTGAATTTGTGCGGATCTAACAAGAGGCCTCTCCAAAATGCATTGGCTCGCAACAGCCACCGCAGTCTCGAGTTCTTTACTTTCTTTAATCATGAAGTCGGACAAGGTTTGGAAAAGTGTAAATCGTTCAACCATCGTATCGACTTATCAAGGCGATTGGTTGATGGCAGTAACAGATGTTGCAGACATCTTTTGCAATCTAACCCTAGATTAAAGCTGTCCATTCAGCCTCTAACGCTCCTTTTTCATTTCCTAATAGTTCTCAAGTCTTTATGTATGTAAACACAGTCATTTTAATATTACTAATTGCTAATGCTAGAATCTTATATTAATAGAAATGATTTAGTATGCCTTGTTATCTACTTGGTTGCTAAAATATGCGAAGGCCCCTTCTTTCAGAAAAATTCCTTAATAACTTAGAGACAAAAATTACGCCACATACCTCTCTTTGTCCACTTGTTTGACCCCTGTTGACCCCAAACCTGGGTCGCTTGGGCCAAATTCTGGCCCCAGATTCACTCCCACCCTCGTGCCTCTCCTCTACGACCTTTGAAGGACTCCCACCCGTCGGTCTGGCCTCTCCTTCCCCTTCTTCTTCCTCCTCCCCTTCCGATGTCACAGAGGTGGCAGCACTGCTGGTGCTGTTATGTGCTTCTTGGAGCATTTTGGAAACCTGCACCACCTCCTGATCGTTCTTGGAGGCTTGAAGGGAGTGGTGGTGATGGTAGTGAGGAAGAATTCCAAATCCAGTAGTTGTCTCTGTGATGTAGTGGGTGGGAGCTGGTGGTGGTGGATGCATGTGGGATGCCAACAGGGGATGTGAGGGTGGCGGAGGGTGTGGCAAGGCAGGTTGTGGTGCTGATGCCATCGGCAAGTGGTGGGGGGTAGTGGAGACGGAAGTGGAAGAGACAGCGGCAGCGGCAGCAGCAGCTGCAGCAGCGCGACTAGGCATGGAATAGAGGGCCTCTGCGAGATCGGCTGCGCGTTTAAGGATAATCTCCCGAGGGAGACGCTCTGGATCTCCTGGGTGGCGGGGAATAATCTTCCGGAGACGTTGGAAACCGTATTCAATTGTAGGATCACTTAGAGCTAGGATTCAACGCATCTGGAAGTAAATCTTAACAGCGCTCTAGTTACACTTTTTACTTTCACCAGTCCATTACTCTACCTACCCATCCACTAATCATCCACCAACACATTCCCATATCCTAAGCCAATTAAAAAATCCACTAACGTTTCCACCCATCTATTCATCCTAAAATGCGCAAATCCACTTTTCTATTTTGCCATTCATTAAACCATTCAAAGCCTCAAATCTGCTCATTTATTCTTCATCCCTCCATCAACCTGTTCGAGCATTTATCCATTTATCACCATAGTCATCACCCACCACTGCATCCATCTCGGATCCATCCATCTGAAAGAACGTTTGACCGTTCTTGATAGACCGCTAACCGCATATGCGCAACTAAAACATGGCAATTGTATGAGAGGACCAACCAAGACCTATAATGCCTTTTTTTACTTACAATATTTCAAGTGTATTATGAAAGGCCTCAAGGGCCACTCACAAGTGTAGGCGAAGCGGCCGGGCGCATGTTTACAGAAGGATCGATTGTTGAAAAGCAGTGAGACCTCAACAACGCCCTGAGCTGACCTCGCCGGTGTCTGGACCCGCAGAGCGTTGGGAGTGATGAGCTACAAAATGGGCGAGGGAATTGTCAATAATCCCTATGGTGCCAGCACTTGAAGAGCCCAGAAAATCACCTACTTCACTCCAGACTGGTGTATTCCCAAAAACGACTTGGAGACCATGAAAAAAGTTCTCTCCAATTATCATAACACTCTCGCCACCGCTGGTCCAACCCTCGTTGGGTGAAATTGCCTTGATTATAGGAGGCGCTGTAGGAACTACTGAAAGCAGTAGGAATGGGAATGAAGTTATTCGAAAAAAGTGGTCGATTACTTAGTCTCACCGTAAATTAATTTAAGCCAAATCAGGCAGTTATTACCTCATTTTGCATGAGAATTATTGTTTGTTCGACACATAGTTAACCATTTCTCTCAGTCCCCTTTGTGTAACACGAGTCCTTCCCAGTTCGAGTCGATTCACCTCATTTTATTACTTCGGAGGCTAACAGACCCGTAAGGCCTTACTAAGGGCGCAGGGGAAACCGATTTTCGAATGACTTAATAATTATACGTCAAGTAAGGAAATTGATCGAGAGCCTACTGACAGTCCCCATTGTTTCTTCAGCGTATTTTCCATGGTTATGCCTACTATTTTGTGCTCAATACGGTTCCTCTCAGGGTTCCAGAACAAAGACAAGCCATCACGCCCAACAAAATGGTTTGCTCTTAGTTTTTCTGTGGCTATGCTACTCAAAAACTGAATGTAAGTATCCTCTGATCAAAAATTCCACATTTACTTTGTAATTGTCTAAAGCATTCCATCTGTTTGCTAGACATAAGTTGATGAGGGACAACAGTCTGGCGTTTGTGACGCCAGGTTCATATAAGAGGATTAGAGAATCACTTATAAGCGACGTAGGTAGCGAACAGGTCTACTAGGATGTGTTGTCCTATAAAGTAGTAAAATTGTGACATGAGCAATAACCTGGGCAGAGAAATGAGGCTACGCATAAACCATCAAATAAACTATCGGTCATGTTCCGCCTAAGAACAACAAAGTGATGCCTACAGGTCTTGGTAACCAGACCAATCTACGGACACATTGCCACCACCAAATGGGGGCAGATTGGCAAACTAAACAAAAATAAAATACGATTCCCTTTTTTCATAAGGTCAGGAGAGAAGTTAATTTATTTGTCACTGGACCCCTGCTTCTCGTGTGGTTTTATTGGGAAATAGGACAGGGAGGAAGGAGCTAGGCGAGCTCCTGTCTATTCCGCCCGACTAAGCTCAAAATTAATTGCAAGCGATTTTATTGCTCCAGTCCCGGTAGCAGTAACAGCAGCAGTGGCAGCAAAACACTGAGCCCTCCACCTCATCCATTCACAAGTTATACAAAATGTTTTTAGGAAATTTTATGAACTTTAGACACTGGGTTTTTAACTTCATCATCAAATTTTGATTTGGCATTCCGATTATTATAAAATCGTTTACTCAAACAAGTTCCACTGTAGGTTGATTCAATCATACAGGATGTATGCAAACTACGAAATTATGTTTTATTCTCTTAAAAATGAATTAAAAGCAACCCTATTTAAATATATTAACTAGATATTTGTCATGAAACCTTTTGCACAACGACAATCGTCGTTCCAGTCACAAACGTTTATTTAAATCCATGAAAATTATGATAAAATCCTAGAAATCTAGTAGATTATCACCCAATCATTCACTGCTTAGATAAATGAGTGAGAACCGCCCGAAAACATCCATCATTCGTTAATGTGAATCTTTTTCTGGCACAGATTTCTTTGCTGGTCTTTTAGCCCACCCGTTAGCTCATTTGCTCCACAGAACTGCCGACTAATTTTGGAAGGAAGTCCCACAGGGCAAGGGGAATGCCTAATTCCTCTCCCTGATGTGCGAAGACGCAGGGGTAAGGGGGGGAGGTTCAGGTAGCTGAAATGTGTCAACAGTTGAGATGTGATGGTGGTTGTGGCCAGGGCAGTAGTAGTGGCGACCACGACCTATAATTGAATTTTGACACACCATCCGGACAGAACCATGGTAAACCCCCAGGGTGCTTCCGAAGACCTTGATGTTTTTGCTATCACGTAATAGTGCCCAAATAACGCAGAGTAAAATAAATCGTGGTTGGTAATAATATTCTTAGCATCGCCTCCTGAAAATTAGCCCTCTCTGCCTAAGCTTTGACTGCATTTTTAGAAAAAAACAGAAAGCTCTGACTCGGAAAAAAAAAGTGACTTATCATGCACACGCCGTGCTGAGGTTGCAGTGCATATCGATCGATCGATCGATCGATCGTTTGATTGACTGATTGATTGATTGGTCGATTTTTTCCATCGAATACAACTAGCGCGTAATAAAATCGATATTTCAGCAATTCCTTCTTGGCCTGGCAATCTGGTCTTTAGGTGTAACTCATGCCAAGATCTCAACATTTAATGTACGTCTATATTATATTGCATCATTTGAACTTTTGAAATTTATTTTCTTGTATATTTTGTCGTTCCATAAGAAGTGTATTGCAACTCACTTTCTTCTGGTGGATCCATGCGTCGAACGCGTCTGCCATGTTTTGAGTTGTTGTGGACAAACATATTGTCAGAAAAGGCCAACAAACTGCCCTCCAGTGAAGGTGTGGCTGCGATAGCAACCTGAATTATGGAAAGCTACTTTATAGAACAATCTGAATTAACCTAGTCCAAAATGATAGGGTTCAAATTTACATCCATAACGCGGCTGGTTTTGGAATGGTGGCGAAGTATCTGTTTAAAATAGTGGTCATATGGAAGCTGATTTTAAAATAAAACGGGTAAAACTCACTTGAAATCTCCTCATATCCCTCGGATTTCCGGCATTTTTAAGGCAATTTTGGTTGCATTTCATGAAAAACTTGAGGAAGTACCTAAAGATGAATAAATTGGCTTTAGCTGACAAAGTTCCAATCTAATAAGGTGGCAATACAGTTACCGGGTTTACCCCCCAACCGCAGTGACGTTAGCAACAAATTTATGGGTGAGAAAATATGATCAGTCAATTTCTCTCCCCCACGTGGGTTATCAACAACCCCTGTTGCAATAGAAGCGGCTGGTTATTAAATTATACGACCTTGTTCAACCACCTGCATGGTGTTTACAAAGGTGAAATGTTAATTCTACGCCTCTGTTGGTTTATTGTTTCAATAGTGCACTAACTGCCGCTACTCACTTTGACCGATTCAACTTATGCTCTGAGGTAAAAACCGGAAAAGCATTCCTAGATAAAGAACAGCTATAATAATTTGTCATATGTTTTTGCCACTTAGCTCATGTTAAAACTGGAATGTCACGTATATGTGACGCTGGGGCGAACATGGTGATATGGTTCACCAGTTTCCAAAGTAGTTTTAGACGATTATCATTTTTTCGGCTATGTATAAAAGGAGGAACTGGTGCATTCGGTCTCACAGATAAAAAGTACTTGACGGCCTCAAGAGGTAACATTTAAATTCCGCTGGTAGAATAAAACTTGTCTTGCTGACTGACGTTGCAGTCGCAAAGGGAGGTGCCCAACTAGATGGTGGACCTACCGACCAATTATACAATTAGATTTCGATACACCTTGGCATATGCCACCTGGGACTTGCATCTAGCTGCTCTCCCCCCTCCATCCCTTCTTTCCCTATCGCAGCGGGTGCCGATGCTCGAAGCCGCGAGTTATTGAGCATCTGAACACGTATTTGCTCCTCCTCTGTGTAACAAATGGTGCTAAGGACGATTTGAAGGCAAAAGCAACCATCCTCTCACCCCCTTAAATAAAATGTGCCGGTACGACAGATGCTTTTCACACTCTGGATTAGGTATTCTTCCATGGCTTAAACAATTCTAAATGCTCGATTTTTTATCTGTACTGCAGCATTAGAGAATTAGTGGGATGCGATCGGTTAGAGCATGAAGTCGACTACGGCTAGAACTCAGAATATGTAAACGAGGTGTTGAATTGAGGCCATGCTTAAACAATATTTGTTAAAGTGAACTATTTAATTAAGGAAACTCTCTTCTCCGTCATATTGCAACATCTCAGCCCCTCTGTACGTGAATAATGCTCTTCACTTGCCATTTTCGATGAAATGGAATCCATTCCATCTCGTTTGTTACGGTTTCTTATTTACACCAATGACAAATCTTTTTTTATAAAATAATTGGTATGCTACTAATTTTTTTGGAGTTGACTTACCTGTCGATGATGATGGGATCAGAAGGAGTCTCATTACGATTTCCACAACTCTTCTTGTCACAACATCGACTACACATCACTTCATGCGTTAGCAGAACACGGCACATCTCGGGGTTCTTATCTTGACCTTCATAGGTGATTGGCTGAAAGGGAGAAGGCAACTTCATATTGAGCATAAGAGTGTCAATGGAAAGTTAAGGAGGATTTATTACATAAACTGGGATGCCACCGTGGTGGTATCCAATGCTCCAATCAGCGGTGGTATTGCATGCACTCTATAGCGCGTGGCCCACAAATAGTTTCAATTTCTCTAAAAGCATCAAATCAGAACCAGCAGACGCCTACTAGCAGTACTTTACGATGATGGAAAGCTCAGCCACTGAGAGGTTAGGCAATTGAATGGTGTGGTTGTTTCCAACAAGGCTGTGCGTGCGTCTGTTAATGATGTGCCCTCTCCTCTCCACCAGATCCTCACTCATAACCTTGATAGTCAACCACTTTTGTGAGCATTTAGCCAGCCCATGGAACAGCCTTACCTGACTTTTCATGCCCAACTGACACACAGCTAGTCCGTTTTATGAAGATACTGCACAAAGGACAAGTCATTTTGTGGCAGTTTTATACATAAATATTTGCGATTTTGAAAAGTCAGTGCCATTAGGTTTTGGGAAGAAGTAAACTAGGCTGAACTGAAATTATTTAGCCCTGTTGGCCTCTTTGACAAACTTTTTGCGTCAAAAATTACCTCAAGTAATCAAAAAGCTCGGAAGATTACACAATTGTATAAGAAGGTTTGTAGGTAAAATGGAATCAGCTTCTACTCCTTAATAGTTATTTTTATTTGCCCTTCTCAAACTCTACAGACCCTTGTGTACACCCGCAGGATAACAAACCTGTTTGTTAGAGGAGTCCACCAGTCTCACGTAGATATCCTGGTCCTGTTGGAAGCCTACAAGAGAAAAATGAATTACAAAGGTCATTAAATTTGTTTCCAGATGAATGGCTTCCTCTGGAATGTGGTTAGACGGCCCATAAATGCCTTTGAAGAGGGAATGGCAGGTGGCATTAATGCAAATATAACTTCTGTTGTCTTTCAACTAGTAAGAAAATGCTTAAATGAACATTGAGAAATGGACAGTTCTACTTAATCTATTCGCTCAAGGTGAAACATACCATTTGGCAATAGCAGACGTAATCGGTAGTGGATTCCGTTATTTGTCTTCTCACTCTCCGGTTCCTGGTAGTAAAGCATTAAAAAACAAAATCTATGAATCACTCACATAAAAGTTACTTTGCTGCAAATCCATTCATCTAAAGAGTTAAAGGTGTGTAGTAAAAAGGGTTTGAAACAGCTCATTCATGATTGAGTAAAATTGATTAATTTAAGCGCTATCCAGATCAAAATCTTAAATAATTCAATAAAGACCTCACCTAATCGTTTTCATTTTCAAAGTGTTACAGGGTTAGTAATATAACAACACGAAGAAAGTGCCGATTTCAGCATTCTAACTAGAATGTAGCAAATGATTATCCCGTCACCATTTGTTTTTTTCCAAACTGGCAATTGTATTGTGTTTTCTGGGTAGCAGAAATTGATTTGAAGCAAGGAAGGGAAACTGTGCAAATGGATTGCTACTAAATAAGCTTCCCTACTTACATTGGCGATAAGTAGTAAAATACACCTTATATCTTAGTATCCAATTTTACTAATCGCATGTGATAAACTGGATTTTAGTTAGTGAAACAATGAGTAATTGAAATGCATTTAATGAAACTTCATCTTGTGTTAGTACTCGAAAATCGGAATGGTAGCGATGAAACAGAACGAACCATCAAATTATGGTGTCTAACAGCCTTGAATTTGGCTTGACGCTTTCATTTAATCTATTTTGGGTTGGAGAAATTGGTTCGTACCTGACTATTTTTAGTAAAATTTTTTTTTAAATTATTTTAACTTCCAGCCTTCTTGGCTTTAAAATTATCTGAAATATTAATGAGAATGGCGCTTTTCACGCCGTAAGGATGTTGTGCCATGTGGCAAGTGAAGAACGCTTCGCATAAAAAGCCCAAAGAAAAAAACCAGAAGGTTTGTCCTTTCTTCCCTTCAGTCACTCAACTGCCCCCCAAACTTCTTCATCTCATTCTTCCTCTTCTTCCTCTCGCCTTCTTCTTGCCGTTGAATAATTTACATTTAATGAACTCCCTTGGTCCCCTCAGAATTCGTTTGATTGCATACATCAACAACGCTTGTCTCCTTCCTCCCTTTCTCCCCTTCCAGGAATGTTTAGCTAGAGTGTTATACAAACGGTCAAAAAGTGGGCTCAGTGCTGTCGACAGGGGTTCATTAAAGTCTGCACTGCTACCATCTCTGCCCTCCCCATTCCCTTTTACTGGCGCTCGAGCCATGCGTGAGTGCGCACGTGCGAGCGTATGGGCGAACGCACTCACCTCCAATTGGCTTGTTAATAATTCAGAGGCAGTAGAAGGTGAAGTTAATTTAGTGAAATTGTTCTGTGTCCCAGATGCAGTCGCCTGTGGAAACGAATATTACTGCTGGGGCCATAAATCGGCGCTGGAGTGTCAGGAGGTGGCGTCAGCAGCATAGGTAGTTATTCTTTAAAAATTCCAATTGAAGTAAAAGCTTTAGTGCCGATGAAGCACGGCTAACGTTTATAAACCATATACTCTCAACCCCCGATAGAAGAAAGCCTGTGCTTGAATTGTTGTCTCAATAATTGGAACAACGAACAAAAATCACCTATTTGCGAGTTTTACAGTTCAAAGTAAAAATGTGCTCTGGTAACGAATTAGGGTTCGGAATACGCTGTTCTTCAGAGAGCCCCAAGTGTAAATGCAGCCTATCTTTTTGACTTATACCACTATGGCAGTTATTTTTGATAATGAAGAGGTTGCTTGAATAGGAAAATATGAACACACTTTCTGTCAGTGTCACTATTCGGTGCTGAGTGGATTTTGTAGAGGCATCACATCTGAGGAGGAGGAGGAGGCCTGACACCTCCACGAGTCAAGGAGCTTTGCTTGACGCTTTGAACGGTGGTAGAGCGATTAAGAGAGCCGAATAAGAATAAAATCAGGGTGACACTTCAAAGAGCTTACATGCACTACGTGCCTTCATAAATGCTTCTGTTAAGAACCACGGGCTCACAATTTACAACCGTATAAGTCACACTTAAGATTTGAAAAAAAGAAGTGAGAGGACGTAATGCGAACTATCCCGGGATTTTCATTTTCAATTTTATTTTTATAAGGAACACACATCACTCATTTGTGCCGACGTGGTGACAAAGCGGTAGGAATGATGAGGATAGGAAACTTGTAAATCACTATCATATACTGCTTTATGGAAGATAAAAAACTTGTTTTAATATCTAATTGTCAAAAGCGATGCTTGAATTTAAACAGGACTGCTTAAACTCTTCCACTATCTCACCCTCTCCTTCTCCACAAAGTCGATAAAAGCGGCGCGTTCCACTTCAATGGGATGGCGATTGCGGTCGTATAATGCAAGAACGAAATGAAAGAAGTTGCTTTTCCTTAAATTGTTTGGCGGTTGTTTCTCAAACCTCGCCGATTGTACCTCTGAGTGAGGGCCCCGTTGAGAACACCTGCAGGGAATTTTTTCAAAAATATTCACAGTCGAAGAGAAATTATTTAAAGCCTAGATGTCGTTTGTTCTCAAGATTCTAGAGAGGAACATCCACAAAACGGGAACGGCAACTGATGGCAAATTATTACCTACTCACTCCTCTCCCTTATCAAGCTGTTTTCCGGAGTTTCTACAAATCTTAATTTCTTAAAAAATTTCTTGAATATTTAAATCTCAACTCAATTATATTTCGCAACTTTTATTTACTACGAAATCGTCAAATATGCATGCTTTTCTGTTTACGCAGTTTCATCACCACCTCACTAATACGAAATAAAACGCCTCCAAATAAACCTGAAAAATTTAATCTGAGCATTAAATCGTGGTTCCAAGAGTTTCCAGAAATAGGTTAAATGCCTATTATTCCTTAAGAACATATTCTAAGATATTTAGAATATCCTTGCCTGCAATCGTTAAAACTATGGTTGAAGATCTTCAAAAGGTGCAACTACATCTTGCAAGCACTTTGCGCCTTCAACATTAAAAGCCATCTTTCTAACCTTGGAAAGAGGCCAGAATACGAAGTCACCGATGAGACTGGTGCTGCTGTGTTGGTTCCACCAGTCGAGGTTTGGAACATACTGAACCGCGCAGCAGACGCCGCTGCAGTGGGCACCTGATTGAATCCGCTAGCACCATTACCACCACTTCCGTCAATGAGGGCTCCGAATTGGTGTCCTACTGGGGGGTAGGCTTGTAGCCCTCCTGCTGGCTGATAGCCAATCTCTGAATGGTGGCTGTGAGCACTATTAACTTCATTCTGGTGATGATGTTGATTGTGATTATGGTGATGTTGAGCAATCCAAGAGCGCACAAAGCTGAATTGGCTCGCAGGGGAGGTAAAAAGAGTGTCATCGCTGGTGACTGCAGAAGAGGTCCCATAAGCCCTTTCATCTGATTGGCTACCAAAGGCAGTGTAGCTCCGACCGCCATGGGGATAGAGAGGTGATTGGTCGGTACTGGGACCACCAGAGTTTGCGAAAACGTTCTCATCTCCACCTTGACCCTGTTGTTGCTGTTGGAGATGTGGAGGATGTTGAACAAACATCTAAAAAGAAGTTAATCAACTTATGATAGGCTAAAAAGGAAATTTCAAATCTCCCAAACCATCTGAACCGTAATAGATTTATCCTGACAATTATTAAGTGCCATAATAGTGCCCACATGGCCCTTGAATTCAAGCTCAACTCGGACGCAACGAACGCGTCATGACGTACCGTTCATGCTGTCCTCCATACCATCAGTCTTTCAGCCCTTCTTTTCGTAGGTAATATGGCTGGTTTCAGAACAGGGTAGGTCAAAATATCTTCAGAGGTAACCTAAACACCTATGTTGCAATCGTAGTCAGTAGAAAACTTCAACCACAAATCATTAGGTTCAACAAAATTTTGACAGTCTTCCTGATTAAAAAGTTTGCTTACATTGGAATGCACGGATTTTGATCATTTATTATTCAACCGGCATATTTGAATGTGGTTTGAAATGTTTCCGTCAAAAATGCAGAGATATCCGTCACTCTCTTGAATAGTCAATCGTTAACTTATTCTGCCTTAGATGTATGATGCTTTTTATCTTTAGGTGTGAATAAGAAACGAAGAAATTTTTCTCTCTGAACGGGCAAAAAATCCATCAATGCTTAATTTCTCAACATAATAATGCAGAAATTGTGTAGAGCATGGAATATCCAGAAGTGGATAACCTATGTAAAGAATTTTTAAGTCAATATTCTTAAAAATCATAGTTTTAGAGTAAAAACGATCACCATTAAGTAGATGTTTTATTGCTTCAGTGGTAGATGAGCGTGCAAAGGCAAAGTGATCAGTTCAAGTCCGACTGAAAACTGCGGTTCTTCCAAAGCTAGGAACTAAAAACATTCACCCACTTGTAGTGTTTGTGTAACAACTTTTTACAAAATCTACTAAAATAGGCCTGCACAGCACGTTCGTCACATATTTGCGACGCTAGCTTAAAAAAGGAAACTAAAGAATAACATACGTGTGACTTTGTTGGGTCGCGTGTTGCAAAGTCAATTGAAAAACCTAAAATCATACAAAGATACTATTTATTAATGGTTCAATACACTCACTTTTGCATTCGCCTTCTCCCTTGTTTCTCTCTTTTCTTCCTTCTTCTCCCACGGGAAGTGATCCTCGTCGGTTAAAGTTGATCGCTCCCTATGGAAACCCCCTTTTTTCCCACAGCTGGTGGTTCCCCTTCACTGGTGATCGAAAAACCAATGCGGACGTGTGCGTGTGTGCGCGTCCCTGCGCACCTTTGCGTATCGATTCCCAAAGGTCTTTCTCGGTTGCTTCCTTGCCCTCTTGCTAGTTGAACAGCACAGTCGACTACCCTGTGGGTGTAGGAAGCTCTCAGAGGAGTTCTTCTATCAGCAGAAGCAGTAATAGATACGCTACGTGCCGTGGGGCAAATGGAGGAGGAATAAAGCAAGACTGCGCGCTAACTGCGCTCTCTGCGGACACTACTACGCATCTAGCAAGGCGTGCGCAGGTGTGGTTATAGGCCACTGGGGAGAGAGGTGCGTGCGCACGTGTGTGCATGCATGCACGGGCGAGAGCTCATCAAAAATGAAACGCCAGTCGTTGTTGTTGGCAAATTCCCAGTGGGAACTCCCGCCCCTCTAGTTGCCCCCTTCAACTCCTCTCCCCTTTATGAGCTATCCGTTCAGCACCTGGAGAGCTATCGACTGGTTACACATGGCTGCGCGTGTGCGCAGACGTTTCCCGACAAGCAATTGGCTAGGGGTGGTAGATGATGCCATGTGATTGGTGCATGGGAGGTGAGAATGCGTTCCCCAGGGACGCTACACTACCTGATTGGTTGTTCTGCCTTTCGTAATATTTTTTTGTATTTTTGCACGTGGACCACGTTTGACATTGCATTTACATTCGAATCATATAAGAATTTACTTATTTCGCCTCGTTTTTTGGACAATTTAAATTGTTTAAGACCGTCTAATAAAAAGTTTGTGATTGGACCCCAAATAGTACGAAGCAATGGCAAAATTGGCAGCCTTTATCTTTGCATTATTCTAAAAGTGAGATTATTTGATAATTTTATTTAAAACTGATAGAATACTTTTCAAACTCGGTTTTTTACCCTGCAACTCGTTTTATTATGAAAATGGATGAATTTTGTAGCTAGCTCTGTTCCACTAAATACCCTAACATCTTGTAAAATTTCGTCCATCAGCTACTTTGTTTATATCTTAAGTATAGTGATTGCTTTACTAATACACCCTATTTAATGAGCATTCATTTAAGTTATTCAAATACCCTTTGTGGAACAAGCAGTCCATGCTTCTCAATACACATCATTTAGCTTAAATTTTAAATACTGAGTATTGTAGTGTTAAAAACTGCATTTATGTAATCTAATCCCTGTTTTGATTTCTTATCAGCATCAACGTCGAAATTTAGCTTTCTCCAGTCGATGGTTCCATCGTTGAGCTAAATTATATGATCAAGTAGAGATCCAACAAACTATTTTGAACAGTAAAATTGTTTCCTATTGCATCTTTAAACGTAAATTTATATGGCTGGTGCATTTGCTTTTGATCGTTGCCTTTACCACCCACAATATTTTGGTTTTCTGACATTTACTGATCGTCCAGACGACATCGTAACCTCATCGATGCACTAATCTTTGTCAAACAGGCAATTATGCTATCTTCGTCCAGATTTGTGGTTAAAGATTTGCTTCCCTGCTTCAGTGATTACGGTGTTTTACCCTTTTTACTCAATGGAGTCCTGAAGGTTACTTGCGTCGGCCATGCATCTGCTAGCACCAAAGCCTAGTAGCTTGCTAGATTCACGAGTCTCCCCAAGAGCAAATATCATGATGTATTTCAGCGGTTGAAATTATTACCAAAGCAGAAATGTTACTTTTAGAAGCGAAGCATTTCAGACGATACGGATGGTCAACTTGTTGCATTTTTTTACTTTTTAGTACCAGATTGGCTGTTTGAAATTTTTTAATCCCATACAACGAAATCGGGGTGGTTGTTACCCACATAAAAGGACTTCTCTTAAAAAAATGATGGGAGGAGTAAAATAATCCCATGTTTGTTCATAAATTTACATATTGGAGCTGTAGGATAGGATTATTCATCAATTGCTTCTAAGCGCATAGACATTTACTCAAGGTATCTACCAAATTACTTCTGCGCTAAAGGTTTTGCGGTTTTGACTTTAGTTTTGAGGCCTTTGATGCAAGAAGCGTACTTAGAGTAGAATGGATTCATAAACTTTCAATGCTATTCACCTAATTTTCTTTTGCTTAAGCTCTATAGATTCCAAAAAGGATGAAGTAATTTTAAAACTCCTTGGGAATTCGAAAGATGACGATAAAGAGTTTGGGTTTAAAAGGTGTAGATAAAATGTTGGAAGTGTAAAAAGTGTGAGTGAAAGCAGAAATTAAAGCATAGTAATTCTTTAAAATTCCAAATAGTTAATAATTTGCCCTTTTATTACTTGGAGTAGTCTAAAAAAAGAAAAAAATTGCCATGACTTTTTTTAATGATTTATTTTGCGAAATCTTTTGAATTCCCAAATGGAAGTAGGATACAGATGGTTTATTAGCGAATGATTTTTAAGACGCAATTTATAATTGGGAAAACGCCATTAGGAGAGGAACACCAAAGCAAGCAGTTCAGGTGTACAACATGGTGCTATTTTAAGCCTCTGTGGCCTCAGGATGGCATGGGTCTCTGTCCATAACAGGAGCCTATTAGCCTTTATGCATACCAGAAATTTACTCTCTCCCATTAGTAAAATAAGAGCAAATCTTTCGGTCTAACGTCTCGGAAATGCTGCTCACACTATGACCAGTAACGCTGCAAGACCAGATTTCGATCACTTCGAAGCATCCATTGAAAGGTAAGTAGAGGCTGCAAATCAAATCAGCCGTTTAGGTTCTTTATCTACGTGCAAGTTTCCTTTCACTTTGCAAGAGGCGCATGGGTACGTAGATAGGGCTATGCGGGCCAATAAAGTGGTAAAAAGCTACGTTTTGTGAATGATTCTGTTATTAGACTAAATTTCTGGCTTCGACTGTACATTGGAGAGGAAGAGTTGTTAAAATTTCATCGAATTTCTGTAAGATTCCACACCTCGAATTCTGCGTAATGAGCTCAAGAGAAGAAGAGTTAGTCTTGAAAAAATTTTGGTAACTATTTGAGGACATGTCACTCTCTAAAACATTTAGTAAACTCCCTCACCTCTTCGACGTATTTTACCAAAAAAAACATTAATACTAAGGAATTCACAAAAAGCACCACAGCAAGTGTCATATAAATAAATTTTCTCGCAGCGACAGCAATTAGCTGCAGGAACTTTGTTCCACCTTCTGAGTTACCGCAGTGTCCTCGCCAAATTCTGATGGCTATTGCGGAACTCACAACTTGTCTTTCTAGCCTTCAATATATTTTGTAATAGACCTATTTTTAGGGGGATCTTCACAACTAACCTGGATACTGCACCGATTCATTGCAAGTGACCTAGGCAATTATTTGAAGATGATCACATGCAGTAAATGGATCGATAGAAGGATCACAGAATTTACGAGATGAGGGCGCCTCCGAGTTTCGAGGAGGTCTCGCGTCAGATAATCAAGCGGTACATCAGGAAAAAGAAGGTTCTAGAGGAGAACGTAAGGCGGTCAGTGGACGTGGAACCGGAAGCCGTCTGCGATGACTGTCAGGATAACAAAACGGAGCCTGTGGGAGAGACCAGCTACCCACTACCTTCGTATGTCATTTTGACGATGCTGAGAAACCCTCTAATTGTTTCTAAAGGCGTCCATTAAACGTTACGAATCTATGGGCACTGATTTCGGAAGTTGATTTATGTGGGTCATTGTGTTTATTAAGACCATGTTTTTTGGTATTTAAGCAGCATCTTTCATATTTAATTTGAGTTAAAGCTTCATATTTAGGACGTTCACCTCTCTACTGCACCGGTCAAAAGGGGAAGATATCTTGATTTGCATTGTGGACTTGCATCTTAAAATTGTAAACATTTTGACTTTTGTTAGTGCTCGTGTTCCCAGTTATGGATAATTGACTCCGCTGTATCCATAGGTAGGTTAAACGTGCTCAGAAGGCCAGCTGAATGTTCACAGGAGGGAGCAGCTGCCAGGACCGTGAGATGGATATCACAACGAAGGATAAACATAATTTCCAAGGAGCTGTGTTAGAAATTAGGGGATTTTTCTACTCCATCATACTAGTTTTCGATACCTAACCTTTGCAAAAGGATTGTGTTAGCTCCCAAATTATGCGATTTCTTCCGTAACACTTCGATTTCTACTTATGAAGTGTCAGTAGCATATCGTCACTTTATGTCCTTCACATTCTGGCGTTAACTAAGATCAATCCAACTCTTTGCTGTTGCAGTCAAAGAAAACTAAATCTTTATCACTGAAGGATTAAAATCTGCGAACACATTTGTGCCGATATTTTAGGGAAATTTTCAACCTTTCGGTCCACAATCCATCGTTGATGACGCTACAGCAATTGCGGAACTGTGCACCCGAGAAGAAGGCCCCGCTTACAGAGATTGTGGATCCCAAAACAGGGATCAAGAGTCTCGTTGAGACCTGGAATCGATTTCAGCCTAATGATCCATCCGTGAGTTTTCTTTTTCATAAAATTCCTTAGCCTTGATGGGTCAGACCATTAGGCGTCTTTTTACCTCTTACTCGGATATTTATCTAGAGTCGTTACCTGCATAGATCGAAAAATGGAACATTCAACAAATATGCACCAAAAAAATAGCATGAGGCTACGCCGCATAGTGATTGTTTTGTACCACTTGTTTGCTACTCGGTCAAGTACGACTTCACAATGCTATGTTTTAGTACTCTAACAGCCTCGCCTTTATTCTAAGCCAAGTTCAGGTAATTTTGTACCTGTGCAAAACTTAGGAGTTGCTAGCTCGAATCCCTTCCCACCAAGGAAACAGCTGGTGTGAGCAGAGTTTGACTTGCAACGACCACTTGCGCTTCCGAGCTCCCTTTTTCTTCTACGGCCAACGATTTGACCGGTTGACACGGAGCCAGACTGAGTGCTTGGAGCACTGGCAAGCAGTAGTGCGTAACCAGTGCGATCGTCAACGAGCCGAAGTTGAGGGTTACCTAGAGCTGTGCCGCTGCTTTGGCTCACGCCTCCATCACATGCGACCTCCATGTTGGCAAACCGGTCTCACTGACATGGGCCAGTCCTACGCCTATCGCTATAAAGACGTGAGTTTATATAAACGTGCCATTGAAAATATGCAAGGAAACATGTTAGTTTTCGCACGTTCTCTCGTTGTATTGGGTTAGATGATGCGCAATTTGTTAGGTCATGACCACCATGACAGGAATTCGTCACGGGAAACGTTGGTGCGCTATACGACCCCATTCAACTTGAAACAAATGGAAAGTAAGTGGTTGTTACGTAGTTTTATCACGCATGCATTGTAGTATCATGAGTTCTGAAGCATTGCTGTCAGATCAGCGACCTTTAGAACTTTGTTATAGGTACTAACATCTTGGCATATTTTAAAAGATATCGGACCAATGGAATATATGAAGCGATACTGTGAGCTTAGAGCTACTCGAGTACCGTACTATGCCCGGATCTTTAACAAATTCAAGGAAAACCGAACCCAACTCATTCCGATTGGCGTAAGTTCGGAAAAAAGCAGGTGGCACCTATTTCATCTTTAGTAAAAATAGAAAACCCTAAACAACGAAACGCAGAACATTAACGAAAATCGTATAGGTCTTGAAATAATCTCTGCTTTGCCGAAATCTAAAAGAACTTTAATGCTGAGGTAATATTTAACAGCATAGCAAAGTGGAATAGAATAGGCAAAGTTAATCAGATCTGCTTCCCAGAATTCCATGAATATGCCTCATCTTCTGTTAGAAACTTGAAGAGCCGCTAAAGGCTCTCATGGGCGGTTCTTTTAAGAAGGAACAAGTTGACGAGATCGTCTCCCTGTTGGACATAACCGAGGAAGATTATGCGCTGAATGCCATCGAATTCGCGCGTATTTGCGCTCTTGCTGAACGCCTTTTCTACTGCCAAAACATGTAAGTTCTTTGACACTGACTTTGTATCCTTAACCATCGTAGAAAGGAACTTAAGCATGTAAGGGCTCCTAAGATATTGATGCTTCCGGTTCAAATTTCAGGAGGATTTACGGTGAAGAGGGTTATGCAGTACAACAGGGAATCTTGGAAATGGCAGACTTCCATATGCTCGTGAAAAAACTAGAGCATGTAGAACTGATGGAGTCATTGCAAAGGTTTTTGCAGCGCCTTAATTTATTCGAATAAACTATAGATTTTAGTGTTTACAATATTTGTTGGATTAAAAAACTTCAGTTACGACGTTTGTCGCTAGTTCGAGTCTCGAATTATGCTAAGGGCCACTTCGGCTGGCCATGGCACTTTCACTGCTTGGGCTAGCCTCTGAGCCTCGCCAGTAGATCCAATCCTTTCTGCACACCAAATATATATTCTGCCTGAGTATAATGTTTTCTCTCGTCTTCAAAAGTCTCAAAACGCTACCTTGTCTGTTGCAACAAGGGTCGGGATTACGATCACCAGTTACTCGATTTGTGTAGGACCTTTTCCACATGATTTCTATTAGGAATATACGGGAAACTTGGGTTTGTTTAACCCAAAGCCTCTTATTAGACGACTTAATAAGCAAGCAGAATTATCGGGTATTGTAATATAAAAGTAGCCGGCAGCCCACATAAAAATATACCGTTGAAAGTTTGGTAATGTGAAATATTTCAGTTTGCTTGGACTGCTAATCATTTGGATCACAACGTCCGTATTTACTTAATGAGCAGGAAGCATATCAACTGCAAATGACACTTTGCAATCAATGATTTAGATAATTCTTGCAAATTATTGCATTTAAACATCACTGATGCACTATTTCCATATGCAAAGTGCCGCCCTTTAAAAGCGGTTCTTGAAATATAACATAGCTTTATCAGTTATAGGCTATGTAAGTTTTTTTCATCCCAGTAACTAATGTGACTTTTAGACTGTTTTAATCAGTCACGGTTAATGCCGTCTCGTCGCCGCAAGTCGAATTTTGTGGAAATCGTCTTTGCGTTCTCGGGCATTTGGTGTTAGATTCAAGAGCACCTGATATCTGGTATATGTCTTCCCTTAATCTGGTTGATAATTTAGTTGATAAATGCGGAAAACGAATGCATCTTGTTCGGGTAGTGCCTGGTGGCTTTTCCACAGACCTCAATGTGGTTTCCGTTTATGTGGAATGTCTCCGTTTCGAATGAACTAGTCGTCAGATGCGTGACGATGCGCCATCAAAGTCTATTGAGCCTGAAGAACAAAACATGCTGGATCGGAGTTTGTAAAAGTTCTTGTCTTTGATCCAACGAGGGTTTCTCGTCCGACAATGTATGAAGTAAGCAGTAGGCTTTATCTAAATTTTTCGGATACCTCTTCGCTTTGAACGCAAGGGATGATTGAACGTGCCGAGAGGAATTAAAATAATGGCACAATATTCAATATTTCCCTCGCTCTTTTAGGCTTCCCTGCGGAGTGTCTTTCGTCGATTGATACACATTTCCTTCGGATTGGCACCATCATGCACATTGTTTCTTTTGAAGAAAGTGTATCTTTGCGCTTTGTCTCCTCTCTGTGACTTGTTTCGGGCATAAATATTCACACACTGCATGCCGGCGCGCTTAAGAGCTACACGTTTGGCTGTCCAATGCCTCCATTGTTTGCTTGCTCAACTTTTTAATCCATTGTTAATGGGATATAAGTGATTAGATTGTTTTGGTGCTCAAGAGCTGGGTGACTAACAGCAAATATGCTTGCTGCTTGTATTGGCGCTACATTTTCAAGGGCTTGCTTGTTAGACAAGCACCAGCCTATTTTTGCAGGACATGGACGCTTCAGATTTAAATTTTAATGCTCCTGACTAGAGAAGGCAGAATTTATAGGCAGGTTTCTTCTAAGCAGCTGAAAATGCATTTATTTAAATGCTCTAGGTTTGGCGCGGTCTGCTCTGCCGAAATGGAATGCTTGAAATCTGGCAGCCAGCACGAGCTTGTGAAGGCATACTTCAAAATTGTGCTTGAAAGCATGTCGAGAGTGGGTAAGAAAAAGGAGTGGCTGAAGGAATTCGGTGAGAACAAAACAGATTTTCAACGCGTTTGCTATCTTCTCAGGGCTTTGGGAGCTGCCGGTGCCGGTGTGTGTCGTTTTTGAGCAGGTTTTTTGGAATTAGAAGCTGCCGTTGAAACTATTCTAGCAAGAATTGTTTTCCGGACTTGCAGTAAATGGCGGTATAGAGGTGCTTGGACTGCCATCCATGAGAGAGGCAGTGACGGGCCTCAGCGGCAAGTCCGATGAGGAATCGACACGGATACGGGAGCACAGCAACCGGTTGTGGGAATCGCGCAAGGTTATGAAGGCCCTTGCCTTCTATACAATTGCCCTCTTTCACGCAGCTTCGGATTCTGTAAAAGCTCTGGCCTTGGGCAACCGCTCCTGTGTTTTATTCAGCCTGAAGTGCTTCAAGGAAGCTGCTGCAGATGCAAGCGAGGCACTCAAGGTAATCACTGTCATCGTAAATTTGTGGATATTTTCCTTTATTCTTAGCTTGTTAAGTAGAAGCGGTAGGAAGTTTTCAAATAACTTTCCGTGTACACCTTCCTTTATCAACAGCCTCATGTAGATAATTTCATTATTGCATCCTAGATATAAGGGTATCGATGCAATAGTAGCTACGTAGGGTGGCCTGCTTCACTTCGTCCATGGTGCTGAAATTTTAACGTCTGAAATGGGCTGGTGTTGTAAACCCTCCCCAAGCGTAGCTGTGCGATCCAGAAAATCCTGACCTTATCATTCTTACGTGGTATCCGTCACTTCTTTACTGCTAACAAGGAAAAGTTGTCTTGGTACAGAGTGTAGCCTAACTTTTCGAATTTGGGAGAATTCGCAAATGATTTATTCTATGATTCTAGATATGCGTCCTTCGGAGTTTCGGGGTCACGTAGGGCTATCACGCTTTGGCTGAATGTGTACTGGAATAGATGACTGTTAAAGGTGTTTTTTGGATAGCACTGCGAACGAGATCTTGGATCACTGTCAGACCTATGTGTAGCCGTCTTCAAAGTGTCTGTACCACTTCAATGCTCTGCTGCTGGGTAACCTGTCACCGTACATACCGTGGTTTAAATCTCAGCGGCTTAATTGATATGGAGCTCGGCTTGTCATTAGATGCTGCCTCATGATTATGCGCTAGCACTGTTGCAATACCATCTTGGTGACCGGTGTCTGGACTGGACTACGTACGAGGTGAGCCGGTTATCGTGAGCACCAGTAGGACACAATCGCTATTCATCAGCATCTTTTCTGAATCTTTAAGAAGTCGCGTTCAGAATTGACCACCAATTGTGGTGGTATGAAGGAATCGTTTAGAACTCATGATGACTGCATTTTCAGCTGCTCTATTTGGTCAAATATTGTTCTACCAAGCTTCTCTCTCATCTTGGCACTCCCGTCGTCGCTTTTTCTCTCCGGCCACCATAAGATAATCAGGTGTATTAAATCCATCTGCGAGCTATTCATTGTATTTCTCAGACTTTGTGAATCCCCTCATCGGCCCTTATTGGTCCACTGAATCATCGAGGTTTAATCTTGAATTGCTCAGGGTCATGGAATGCTTTTTCTGCAGCGAACGCGTTTGCTTAATGGCTTCTACTTGTAGAAAAATTGACACAAAAACCAAATTATTTAATTAAGTGTGGATAAATCCTCGAAGCTATGCACTCTTTTCCACCTTGGTGTTGATTCTGTTCTCCAATCGCCTACTTGGGGTTCTCACTTTCTTGCGATATTGGTTTTCGAAGTTCAATGCCTCCAAATGAATATCTTATTTGATTCGTCCATGGATATTCTTTCAAACCTGGTTCCTCTCCATTGGTGGCCATTTACAATGCGTGTGTTTACCCATCTCCAGTGAATACCTTCCTTCTGTAGCGTTTAAACGTAGTATCCAGTCGACGGATCTGAGAATGTCTAAATCCTTTTATTATTGAGTTACGCAAAAGACTGTAGGGCAATTAGGGCGGTTATAAAAGATTGAAATACATTTTCTAACGCGTGTGTTGATGGACTTGTTAATAAATTTTTTTCTGTAAAATTCCCAATCCTGATTGCGAATGAGTTACTCGAACGGATAACAAAGAGGTAAGCGAAACTGAGATTGGCTGACGCAGCTTTAAATTTTTTTCCAGAAACAGAAGATCATTCATTTGGGGATATAAATGGGCCGATTCGTTGAGGGGTCTCTATGGTGTGGTGGGGTGAAATGATTAGTTTCTACACTACTTTCTCTTCCTAGCTGGGCTTTCCACAGTCAAAGGCAGCACGTCTGCACATTCGCATAGCCCAATGTCGCCAGAGGCAGGATCGCCTGCCAGAGGCAAGGAGGCACTTCCAGGAAGCCATCACCCTCCTCGATCATTCTGAAGCATCCATGAGGACCTTGCTTCTACCGCTGGCTGAACATGGATTATTGGAATGCGGCATGGAGCAGGAGAAGACGGAACCGACACAGCTATGCCCCTCTGAATCTCTCTGGAAGTGCATTCGTTATAAACCTCCGACATTCTCAAAATTTCAGACAATGAAGGCGGCAAAGGATTCTAGTGATACTACATCCGGGGCCTCTTGTCGTCTGCTCTCTGCACCAGATGGTACTTTGTGCCTCAGGAACACCGGTCACAAACGCGGCTGGGCGCTTGAAGTTACGAGGGACGTTTCTGTTGGTAAGAACTTTCGGTGCTATCAATATTGTCGTGAGGGTTAGGGTTGGTTGGCTTCACCTCGTCATCGTTTTGAAATCATGATAGTAAATCTGCGTGCTTCCACTGATGCTTGCTCTGACTTTGCAGCGAAGTGATTGGTTTAGGCTTTGTCATATGCAGTGACAAAATTCAGAAAGCCCTGTTTTTCTTTATCAAAGCATTTTTTCCACTCAATTTGGCATTCTCCTCCTCTATACTGGTCAAAAGGCGAAAGCTACCTTAATACAAAGTGCGAAACTGATTGCGCTTCCTTTTGCATTTTTTGCCACACAACAGAGCTCCATTTTTTCCGTATCTTGATCCATGGCAGTTCCAAGTCAAATTAATTGCGCTTAAGTATTTGCTCAGACATCGGAGTCGTTGCTGCGAAAAGATTACTTTACAGGGTTGGAAAGAAAGGCGACATGACTTATTCCGCTGCAGTACTCATTATTGTAGTAGCAAGTAGTAAATTATAATTGACGTCCAGATGATCACCGATGTCCAAATCACGTTACACCGTTTAAGCGCTCACGACTCTTAGCATTGCTCCTTATTGGTTTTGTGAGCTAAATGAATAACCCTGCGGTAATAAAATCACCACTTTTTATAAGAGACGCAGACACTAACTACCTGTTCCATATCAACAAACACAACCAAGGGAGCTCAATTTTGACGTTGATCCATTAGTATTATTGGCTTTCAGCTATCCACCAAATTCCTAACCTTTACTTATGTTAGAGAAATATTGTAGCTTCTTGAAAGCTTGCTTCATTTGGCAGGTATCAGAAAAGCGCTTGTCTGTCTGCCTTAGTAATGTCTATTCTGCACTGCTCGATGCTTCACTTCGTTAAGATTAACAGTCGAGCTTACAATCTCTTCTTTACCGTTTTACGTCATGTCACCCTATTGGGCCTTTATACAGGCTAGGATTGCTCAAATAAAAGAACCGGGTGAAGGCAGGGTAGAAGGCATTGCACCAAACGCCTGTTCGACAGGGTCAAAAGAGGCGCATGTTTTAGCTATTACAAAAGTATGGTAGCTGGTGTTCTAGTTTAGTAAAGGATAAAAAAAGCGTAAAATTTGACAGTGGGAGGAAGTCGTGTGTGTGTGACAGAGTGAGGAGGGTAGAGGGTTAAAGAGGGACGAAGGTGAAGTGGGAAAAACTGACTGCGTGTCCTCGATATTACTAAGTTCCATGGTCTCAGTGGAAGGGGGTAGCTAATAGTGAATTTCGTTGCTGCCGCAAGTGAATGCACCCACAAAACACTGCAATCTTTGCCATTCCAATGATCGAACACTGAGCCAAAAATAAATAAATTATCTGCTGTAGATTGCTGGTTTCATCGTAGCTGGCTGCAGAAAGGTTTTCGAAATCGGCGTCGAACGTTGACTGCAGACTTCATCTCCGTTATTGTGCAGTGACAACTACCGAGACGTGATTTGTCTCCTTTCGTGCCAATATCTTGAGGTGTAAGGATTTCTCTTAAGCAGAGGTCAAGATTCACGCCGGTGTTTCACACTAGTTGAATGTTCACACTAACGACTGTTACAGTGATGCCTTCACGACGGAACCACTGGAGCCGGAATCATGCTCATGTGCCACTGTGAGAAAGATGAAACCTTTCAAATGAAGTACAGGTGAGGTGCATTGCTTATATAGCCTTGGGTAGATTCAAGTTAAAATCTGCGCTTTGGTGTTGGGCACCTTAGATAGGAAGACATTTGCTTTTTCACCGAAAACACGTCGTTGTAATGCTGACTCAGAATGGCACTTTTGATTGCCACCTTGAAAAAAGGCGTCGTGGTTACACTGACCAGAGGTATAGTACTGAGTATTGGTGTGATTCGACTTGACATTCTCCACTACGAAGTGTAGCATCGCAAATGAGGCATCCACTTTTATAGAACGTGTCAAAATACTTACACTTGCAAATGCGATCCTACCTTGAGAGGTCCACTCTCGTCTATGTCGCCCTGTCCCCACATTCCCATGCATTGATGTTTCACCTCTTCCCTGTGAGCCAAACATTGGCGAATGCATTTACCTTGTGTATACTTTTCAGGTGAGGTCCTCATAGTTGACAGGGCATATGCCTCCGTCCTGGTAAAGGAGTTCCTTCACATGTACTGCTACCACTGCTACAAACGATGTCTCAACCTCAAACCCTGCAGCGGCTGCGCTTTCGTAAGTGCTCCCATGTCACTGTAACCTTGCCAACACCTTTCCTCTTGCTCTGTGGGGCTTGAATGGGCCTCTGTAGTTCAAGCTCGTTGGCTGTTCGCTGCACTATAGACGGTATGGGTGGGGATCATTTCAGTGAGGAGGAGGGGAGGATATCTCGTGTGTGTGTGTGTGTGGGGAGGGGGCAGAATCACCTCGGAGTCACATCACAATGACTGTCCACGCGACCTCAACTGTCGCCAATCCTCTTCATTTCCAACACTACCTAATGACCATTGATGGTGTTGGAACAGGCTGGCAAGGATGCTAATCGTCCACAAAGTGATCTACGATCATGACCTGAGGACATGGCACGACTCCCTGCACCACTTTTTCGCAACTGGTCATGCAAAATGTGACGTGTTTGCACTGTGTAATCACCTGTAGCACTCTGGCACCACTCCTCGAACGCATCCCCTCCACTGCGATACTATTCACGCAACAGAGAACATGATGCCTGCAAACACCATCATAGATCATTGCAAACCCATCTGCTCACCTTCATTCCTGTCTTGCAGTTAAGTGCAAAAGTAGAAAGACTTGAGAGGATTGTGAAGCGAAAAAACGCGTCTGAGAGCGTAGAGCTGCTGAGTGGTTGTTTCTTTGTCTCAATCCTGGACGCAGCGACCGGCCCTGTGGATCACCAGTCAGTGTGTGTGGAACACTCGTCTGATTTTAGCCGTCTGGTGGACGCATAGTACATCGTAAAATGGTACAGGAACATGGAGGGTTTCAAGGAGTTGGAGGATGCCCGATATCCCGCCAAAGTTTAGTGTGCCAAGAATTTACGGAAGTTTAAAGACATGCTAAGCATTTGGTGGGTGCTGAGAGACTTCGTGGGAGAAAAGAAGAACTAGTTAACTTTCACTTGAAATGCCTATATTCGCTTGTGTGAATCCAAAATGTCCGACTTTACCTCCACACGCTCCTCATACCATGCCGCGTGTGTTTTCTACCCTACTATGATTCAATGTCGTCCAGTCGTGGCAACGAGATCGAAGGCCCTTGACAGATGGGTGATCAGAATGGGTGGTTTTTGTGACCCAAGAGCAATCTTGCCTTCTTCAAATTGATGGCCGAGTTTTTTGCCCACCGGATGCTGTCTACTGGGATTCAGTAACCCAACAGGTGATTGAACGTCGGACAAATTGAGAAGTAAATTACGTTATTCATAGAGTTGCTCAGTTCTGGTTACTAATGTTTATTGACATTGTGTTATGTGCAAACTGATCATCCCCATCTACACAGTACTGGGATGAGACGGGAAATTATTTGTTGCCTACTTGGTCTCCCTCTCCGGCTTCCTGCAACCACCTCGACTGCTATTCGGTGTTTCATGCACCAATTCTAGAACGCTCCAGTCCACCACCCCCCTTGGCCCTCTTGGTTACGACTGTAGTCAGCTGAATGTCCGGGCTATCCCACGTCCGTCATACCAGAATGATCGCCTTTGTTATCGCTTTCGCGGTCGCACGCACCTCGGAGCGACAAGGCATACTGCATCCCAAACCAAAGTGGCACCTGATTAACACGACAGATGTGGGGTCACGAAATGTGCCCACTGAAGAGCAAAAGAGGTGAACGCGATCATGGTGGGTGAACGTCGGAGATGAGCAAAGTTCTTATGGTCGAGTGAATTGCTGCTTGCCAGTGTTAATTATCTTTATTCACCTTCGTGTTCACGGTAAGCCAAGCACGACAGCACCGTGATTCAGGATATGGTTGCAAAAAAAGTCGCTTCTCAATCACAACAAAGGTACTCAGTGGTGAACTTCATTGTGTGGGCGCAATTCCTTCTTGCTGCCTAGGCCCGGACAATCTTACACAGTGGGTTTACTCCGTACAACCGATCGCTTGTGCTGTGAAGAACGGGAGCGTGGGGAGAAGTTCAAGCACAGCACGAAGATGGGAAGCACAGCTACTTAGATAGTAGGATAAGTGAAGGCTGTTCACGTCGGAAGATGGCCGTGTATTGGCGAAGTGTTGATGCGGCCGCTGTGGTGTGGTCCCGGCTCGCTCCCGTGAACATTTAGTCAGTGCATGGAACAACCGAACAACACAAGGTCTGGATTGTGAGGCAATCGCACTAATGACCATTATGCGGGATTGGAGAGAGGAATTGTGACTGAAAGTCGATCCTATTTATACATTTTGTTTTGTAGCCAGTCGCGGGAGAGGAGGGGCGATTGGACGTCTACAGCAAACTTTTCTGTTCGTTCCGTGGTGTTTTGTCGCAGTGTACAGTCGTTAGAACGTCATTACTGCTATGTTTTTGTGGTTCATCCACTTGCGACTGCTTGAGAATTACCCTTTATCCACTCCATTTCTCTTTGATTGTGAAATTTTTTAATGCTCAGCCAACAACCCTTTGTTAATTCTATCTCCCCCTTTCTCTCTTTTAATCACACATAACTTCCTCCTACCCTCATTTTTTCTGCCTTAATTTTCTTCTTTTCCCTAAACCAGAACGCCAGCTGCCGCGCGTTTGTGGTACCTGAAACACGCCTGTTTTAGTGTTGGCTGGTAGGTGATTAGCGCTGTGCTTGCTGCCACTACTCCCACTGGATCCTTTTTTAGCAACTTCAACCTGTATAAAAGCCTTGTTTGGCGTGGCGTAAAACTGTAGAGAAGAAGAGATTGCGAGCGGTAAGAGTGTAATAGCATGTGGGCTTGGCATTCTCTCTCACCAGACTTTGAGACTGTTAATCTTAATAAGGTGGGGGATCGAGAAGTGCAGAATAGACGTTACTAAGGCGTCCTTTTCCGTCTTTCAAGACAGACAGACGGATATTTTTTCTGGGACCTGTCGTTGGAAGTAAGCTTTCACAAAGCTACAACATTCCTGTGATGCAAGTGATGGTTTGCAGTATGTTGAATGACTGAAACCTTTGAATGCAAATGGTACACCGTCAAAATTGAGCTCCCTCGGTTGCGTTTGTTGATAGGGAACGGTACGTAAAGTGTTTTTCTTTGTTCATTAATAAGAGACTTAATTATTGTAGGTGTAATAATTCTGTTTCAGCGAATATAGGCTACGAATCCACTGTCAGCAATTGCTTAGTACTTCATTCTCTCTCTAGGTGGGTTTCTGTAGCTCCTCATGTGCGAAGAGCGCGGTGAGACATGATGGTGGAAGAAAGGATGGATTGGGTCGCCATGCCAACGATTGTGGTGGACTGGTTCCCTGTCTTCAATTAGACAGCTATGCCGGGTGGCCAAAGGAGTCGAAAGACTCTGTAGGTGGACCAAATGTCTCTCATCTCACCTTCGCTTGCATTGCCAACACCGCACCAGATTGTCTGCTCGACTATGTTTGCTCAACTGGACGCTATGAGGTTAGAGCACTGCTTATTCTATCATTGCAATTGGCCATGCTCTCATCTTACCTTCCACCTCGATATCACACCCGGCTTACTCGCCAAAGACGTTAAAATCCAAACATTTTTCAATAGGGTTTGAATCTTTATTCAGGTTGCCTTCAAAGGCAAAACCCCAATGAGTGCAAACTGCATCTGCTTATTGCAACATGGTTTCTCGGTACACTCCTGCACCCATATCAGAGTTTAAGCATTACCCACAAGGCTTCGTCATGAAAGTGTTCATTGCCATGACTGAAGCATTCTACCTCTGTCTGCTTCTGATGCTTTTATGCTGGTTTTGGTTCTGGTATAAAATGGTGAAGCCGGGTCTCGTTGCCTGTAGTGCTACGATGCCGAAGATTCTGACTTTGACTGGGGGAGCACTGCTTCCAATAAAGGTAGGATACCACTGTTCCGTACAGAATACTTTATTGGGACGGAGTGTGCACTAACTTCTTTAAATTGCTTGACATCACGGTTACCACCGAGGACCCTTTCTCTGTCGGTGCGTTTCAGGCGTTCGCCAAAAGTTCACAGGAACGCATGGATTTTCACTGAGGTACAGACGCAAGGCCGCCCTTAAACGTGTGCACACATCATGCTTCAAACCTCCCGTAGGTACAGGCGGGTGTCTGCTGTTGCACGGTCACACACACACTAGCACTGGTGTCTGCTACCTTCATGAACTTTGTCTGAACTGAATTGAATTGAAATGGAATGAAATCGCATGAGAAGGACTGGCCAACGTCATTAGTAGTAGGTATGTTGGACTCGGTCCCTATCAGTGGATACTCTTGTATGATGCATCTATAAGATTGAATGCACCCATTTTAAGTGACCGTACACATCCACCTCGTTTCATCAGGGGAAGGGACAATCTTTCAAATTGCCTCGTTGCTAGTCGTTTATCAACCGAATCTCCACTTTGCTTTTCAGATTTCGCTAAACTACAGCACCGACTACGGAAATATTCTAATTTTACAAGAAATAGGAGTTACCATGCGGCAGCTTTTTGAAACTGCCCCTTCCATCAACAGCATGGGGCATGACGAGCCTTTTGGTCAAGAGGGGGTAGTGGACAATTGCGTCTGGCGATTATGGCGATAACCTGATGGTATTTCATTGGATCTTTCGCTTTGTCCCTAGTCAAAGTTAGCTTCATTTCTAGATTTATTTGCTGTCAAATGAGTGCGTCATTAAAGCATCCACGCTTACATGCACGACTATAGCACAATAATTCAAGAGGTATGGGTTGTGTCTGCTGGCACTATCCTCATTGAGAGTTAATTTGGTCGACCATAAATGCATCCAAAAGGTAGTTTAAACAATTCGTTCAAAACGGGTACCATGATTTGTTGCGTGTCTGTGGAGCGATGTGGTGCTGGTATGCGAAACTCCCATCATGGCACTTTGCGTTGGCTAAAATAACCGCAATTCAGCGGTGTCGTCAAAAGTGCATGATTGGATGTCGCTCAAGCTTCCTCCAGTTGGGCTGAGGCACTGTAGGCATGATAGAGTCACCAAGATGGCGACAGCAAGCACGGCGACTGACGGGGCTGCGTGGTGAAACAAACGGTAAAATCAAATACAGATCCGCGAAATAGGTGTTTCTAGGTGCGAAATCAATCCGCATACATATCCCACCACCCATTCACGCTACTTAAACAGTCAGACCTCTTCCTCCAGATCAGTTAAATCTCAGGCTCTCGTCTAGTTGCTTGTGGGAGATATCCTATCTAATTTATCAATCAGGTTTTATTGTGCTGTAGTACTTCCGTCCTTAACTCGCACCTTTTACTCGCAAAGGGTCTCACCTCTATCTCTATGCTGCAAAGGCAATGGAACGAAGGCAGTAAATTGATTATCCAAGTTCCCTCTCTTCAGACAATTAGTTCATTGATGAGGTAGTACGGAATGTGCCGCTGATTTGAAGTGGACTTAGCGCCCACCTCATGCGATCAGCAATTCAAAGGTGACCCTCTCATTTTGTTGTTTTTCCTTCGTTGTTTGAGCACATCTGGGCTCAGAATCGACACAAAGAACACCTTATTGGTGAAATAACTTACATTACATTCAGCGGCACGATTACACAGAATATGATCTGCTTCGACCACCACCATTGTTGGAGTGAATTGAAGTCGTCCGGTAGACAGAGATGATGGTGTTAAGATGAAATTGTAATGACGGTATGCCCTTGGGAACTTGACTGGCGACCGATATTAAGATAATGCTCTGCAGTGAGTACACTCCATGTGCCGGCTGTGTGTGGTAGAAGACTTCATCTCCAAGCAACGCAGGGGTAAACTTTTTGTTCAGCATTGCTCGAGGAGATTAAAGTGTCTGTTGAGTTGGCGGACGATGCTACCACATGCTTGAGAGTGGATGTAACTTGACTGTAATCATCCGAAACGTCATGGACACTCGTTGTAAGGATAGCTGAGTAGGCCTTTGCAAGATCTTATGGTTATTTCCCTTATTTCCCCTTGTAGAAGCAAGAAGAAGGCGGAGGGGGTCACCAGGCCTTCGTCGGCTCCTCGGTCCGCGATGTTGCTCCGCGTATCCTCGATCCCTCTGATTATTCTGCTGCGGCCTGGTTGGTTGCCTGCAGTGAACACCGAAGTCGTGCCGATCTCTGGCAACGTACTGTGGCCGCTGTCTTCCTCACTTACTGCCTTTCTGTAAGCTCTTGTGTTACACGTTTATTTTAATGGCAAGTTATCTTCTCGCCCCATAGATCTGTGCCTTCATAGCTCCTTCAAAGCTTAATTTGGACAAGCACTCCTAAAGACTCTGACTGCTAGAAGCTTGCAGTTTTACGAGGATGGTAAATGTCTCAGCAAGTGCCATTCAAATAAAACTGAGATTTTTAATTCTTGATAAAAAGGCGCATTGTTGTGACGGTACTATAAGTGGTAGATAATGCTAAACCTGTTTCACTAAAACCAATAGCCGCTACATATGAATTCAGTCAGTATAGGATAGACACCGTCTGTTGGGGCATTGCGGTGATAGTGTTGCTTAGCCTCCAAGCGGCAAAACACTTGAATGAAGTTAACGCTTCTGAAGCAACTATGGATGCGGTACTATTCTGGACGTAATGATTCCGTTCCCACTCCAATGTCAGCATTCATTCCTGTGAACAACTAGTTATCATGTGGGGTGCTTGTTCAACACTCGCCGTATATGTGAACGATGAACGTAGGGATTGAGAATGTTCAACTTCAAAATGTTAGCCTACGCCAGGCACCGGAGCAGTCTTTCGATTTTGGCCGGTGAAGTGTAGCTGCGGACTGGGAACGAACCACTTATGGCTCTCACAGACTTTCACTAGTGTCTACGCGTGTAGCTCTCTTTGTAAGAGTATATCATTCATCAGTCTTGCTGCTAAGAGCATGGGCTAAGTCAACACAATCGCCGCAATGCACCGTGCTTGTGAACATCTGCAAAGAAGAGTGAAAATCTACATGATCTGCGTTTGATGTATCCATTGGCAACAGATTCGGTCCATCACCCACCACACAGCTGCTGGAGCGGACTGGAGTGGAGCGACTTGCGTGTGACATGATTGTAGACTGTTAGAGATGGTAATACAGCAGCCTTGGCAACTACTACCGCATTGAGAACCGCAAAAATGTATTTCTTTTTATTCCTCTAAGAGCTCCTATTACACACGAATTCTCTTTCCAAATAGCCTCTGATATCCATGCATGCCTACTTTAGCTTGGTGGCTATCCAATGTCGTGGTTTGGGGAGACAGACCTTTTCTACATTCCTCCATCTTCAAAAAACCGTCCAGATCGCCTTCCAGCGAGTTGGGTTGCGGCCTGCATGCTCTATCATCTTCAATCCGTTCCTGTCAATGCACACGGCTACGCGGACGACGTCTTCTTCTCCCTTCAAAATATCTCCACCTACACGATGCGTGAGATCTTCTCCGCTCTCTACCCAACCCTCTCCCTTGTCAACCATTCCTGTGATCCTTCGACGTTCCGTACCTGCACCAGCGGCGCCACTTGCTTCCTCTCCACTCTACGGCCTCTGACTGCAGGCACAGAAATCTTTGACTGCTACATCGATTGCTTCTCCCTCAAGCCTCGCACCGATCGTCAGAGTGAGCTTAGTTCGCATTATCTCTTCCAGTGCGCCTGCGAAGCCTGCACCAAGGACTGGCCCACTCTTTTTGATCCCCAGCGCCGCCAAATGGAATTCCTACGTTGTTCACAGTGCTCTGGCGTAGTGCATCTGCCCTCCCAGCGTTGTCCTCACTGTAAATCTACTCAGGCGCTAACGAATTACAATCGTTTGGTGAATGTTGAGGTGCCAAAGCAGATGAAATTGGTTTCCAAGGGTGTGGTGGAAGTAGATGCGGTGGATGCTGCAAGGAAACTCCTGGAAGAGCTGCATTCGTTGGTTCTGCGACCTGGAACTGTGTGGGACCAAGCCCAAGAGCTTTATAAAATGGTAGTGAATTTCACCAAAGGTAGTTGGACCCTTGAACCATTAGGCTGAGTGAACTGCTTCTCTTCTTTTCCCCCTGGAGTTGACTTTCGAAAATTAGTCCAGTCTATTTCTTTGTCGGATCTTGCACTATTTAATAAAAAATCAGCATCAAAACAATGGAGGTAGACTGCACAGAGGTGTTTCAGTCATGCTGGCATTTGGCAATAGCTATTTTTTTGTTTTACTGGAATTTACTGGAAAGATCGAAGCACAAGCATAAAAACTATGTGCCCAATGAAGTCGTGTGTGTGAGAGGGAGAGAGAGAGAGCTGGAGTGGAATGGAGGCAAAAAGGCAAGGGGAAGGTGGGAGAAGTAAGGGTTAGTCAAGTTTCGCTTTCTACCCATTAAAAATTTCCGTGGTCTCAGTGCAGCAGTGCCGGTAAAAGGCAAATTTGTGTGTGCATAAGTGAATGCAATCCAAGACAACTGCAGCAAATGGCATTTTAATGACTTGAAATCGAGCCAAATCCGTGAACTAGAAGGATTCATTGGAAGTGGATCGACTTTCAGTCACAATTCCTCTCTCCAATCCCGCATAATGGTCATTAGTGCGATTGCCTCACAATCCAGACCTTGTGTTGTTCGGTTGTTCCATGCACTGACTAAATGTTCACGGGAGCGAGCCGGGACCACACCACAGCGGCCGCATCAACACTTCGCCAATACACGGCCATCTTCCGACGTGAACAGCCTTCACTTATCCTACTATCTAAGTAGCTGTGCTTCCCATCTTCGTGCTGTGCTTGAACTTCTCCCCACGCTCCCGTTCTTCACAGCACAAGCGATCGGTTGTACGGAGTAAACCCACTGTGTAAGATTGTCCGGGCCTAGGCAGCAAGAAGGAATTGCGCCCACACAATGAAGTTCACCACTGAGTACCTTTGTTGTGATTGAGAAGCGACTTTTTTTGCAACCATATCCTGAATCACGGTGCTGTCGTGCTTGGCTTACCGTGAACACGAAGGTGAATAAAGATAATTAACACTGGCAAGCAGCAATTCACTCGACCATAAGAACTTTGCTCATCTCCGACGTTCACCCACCATGATCGCGTTCACCTCTTTTGCTCTTCAGTGGGCACATTTCGTGACCCCACATCTGTCGTGTTAATCAGGTGCCACTTTGGTTTGGGATGCAGTATGCCTTGTCGCTCCGAGGTGCGTGCGACCGCGAAAGCGATAACAAAGGCGATCATTCTGGTATGACGGACGTGGGATAGCCCGGACATTCAGCTGACTACAGTCGTAACCAAGAGGGCCAAGGGGGGTGGTGGACTGGAGCGTTCTAGAATTGGTGCATGAAACACCGAATAGCAGTCGAGGTGGTTGCAGGAAGCCGGAGAGGGAGACCAAGTAGGCAACAAATAATTTCCCGTCTCATCCCAGTACTGTGTAGATGGGGATGATCAGTTTGCACATAACACAATGTCAATAAACATTAGTAACCAGAACTGAGCAACTCTATGAATAACGTAATTTACTTCTCAATTTGTCCGACGTTCAATCACCTGTTGGGTTACTGAATCCCAGTAGACAGCATCCGGTGGGCAAAAAACTCGGCCATCAATTTGAAGAAGGCAAGATTGCTCTTGGGTCACAAAAACCACCCATTCTGATCACCCATCTGTCAAGGGCCTTCGATCTCGTTGCCACGACTGGACGACATTGAATCATAGTAGGGTAGAAAACACACGCGGCATGGTATGAGGAGCGTGTGGAGGTAAAGTCGGACATTTTGGATTCACACAAGCGAATATAGGCATTTCAAGTGAAAGTTAACTAGTTCTTCTTTTCTCCCACGAAGTCTCTCAGCACCCACCAAATGCTTAGCATGTCTTTAAACTTCCGTAAATTCTTGGCACACTAAACTTTGGCGGGATATCGGGCATCCTCCAACTCCTTGAAACCCTCCATGTTCCTGTACCATTTTACGATGTACTATGCGTCCACCAGACGGCTAAAATCAGACGAGTGTTCCACACACACTGACTGGTGATCCACAGGGCCGGTCGCTGCGTCCAGGATTGAGACAAAGAAACAACCACTCAGCAGCTCTACGCTCTCAGACGCGTTTTTTCGCTTCACAATCCTCTCAAGTCTTTCTACTTTTGCACTTAACTGCAAGACAGGAATGAAGGTGAGCAGATGGGTTTGCAATGATCTATGATGGTGTTTGCAGGCATCATGTTCTCTGTTGCGTGAATAGTATCGCAGTGGAGGGGATGCGTTCGAGGAGTGGTGCCAGAGTGCTACAGGTGATTACACAGTGCAAACACGTCACATTTTGCATGACCAGTTGCGAAAAAGTGGTGCAGGGAGTCGTGCCATGTCCTCAGGTCATGATCGTAGATCACTTTGTGGACGATTAGCATCCTTGCCAGCCTGTTCCAACACCATCAATGGTCATTAGGTAGTGTTGGAAATGAAGAGGATTGGCGACAGTTGAGGTCGCGTGGACAGTCATTGTGATGTGACTCCGAGGTGATTCTGCCCCCTCCCCACACACACACACACACACGAGATATCCTCCCCTCCTCCTCACTGAAATGATCCCCACCCATACCGTCTATAGTGCAGCGAACAGCCAACGAGCTTGAACTACAGAGGCCCATTCAAGCCCCACAGAGCAAGAGGAAAGGTGTTGGCAAGGTTACAGTGACATGGGAGCACTTACGAAAGCGCAGCCGCTGCAGGGTTTGAGGTTGAGACATCGTTTGTAGCAGTGGTAGCAGTACATGTGAAGGAACTCCTTTACCAGGACGGAGGCATATGCCCTGTCAACTATGAGGACCTCACCTGAAAAGTATACACAAGGTAAATGCATTCGCCAATGTTTTGCTCACAGGGAAGAGGTGAAACATCAATGTATGGGAATGTGGGGACAGGGCGACATAGACGAGAGTGGACCTCTCAAGGTAGGATCGCATTTGCAAGTGTAGGTATTTTGACACGTTCTATAAAAGCGGATGCCTCATTTGCGATGCTACACTTCGTAGTGGAGAATGTCAAGTCGAATCACACCAATGCTTGTTGATTCCAGCCATTTACTTCAGATCCTATGTTTGGTTTTTGTACTTGTGTCCGGTCATTGGAATGGCAGCGACTTTAATTTTTGGTGTACTTTCACTTTCGGTAGCAACAAAGCTTGTTATTAGCTACTCTCTTCAACCTTGACTTGGGAGTTTATTAGCGTATTTAGGTCAAACCTCTTTTTTACTCATTTTATTTATTTTCATTTTTCATATGGCGAAATTCGGATATAGTCCATGTTTTTTGGCCGAATCTTATCAGGAGTCCAACTTCCCCGTTAGTTCATGCCTAACGTCAAAGCCAAATATTCATGCATCCCATTGATTGGTCGGAGAGGAACCAATCAAAGTTCCCGCTATTGGTTCCTGTGTCGCCACGGTCTGCCACTTTGCAGTAGTGATATTTTTATGTTAAAGACATGAGCCTACGCAGCGGCATCGCCGCATCGGGTAAAAGGCAGATCCTCTTTGCCGTGGACGAATCGGACAACGCTAAATTTGCCTTCCGGTGGTACCTCAAGTGGTCTCGACAACCTGACGATGGAGTTCTTTTCTTCCACGTCTTTGAACCACCTTCACTGCCCTCTGTTACGCTGACAAATCCCAGTTCCATCCCAATTGAGGAGTGGAGTAAGATTATAAAGGCACGGGTGGACAGTATCAATCGACTCCAGGACGATTTCATTGCGGAAGGTAGAGCTGTAGGTTTGAATTGCGAGTTCTTGAGCCAACCAGCAGAAAAGGTGGGTTGTGCGATTGTTAAACAGGCGGAGAAAATGGGCGCCCATCTCATCATTATGGGAACGCGTGGATTGGGAGCTATCCGACGAACCCTTCTCGGTAGCGTCAGTGACTATGTTATTCATGAGGCCTCTGTTCCTGTTACGGTTGTACCGAAAGTTTGACCAATTTTTCAAGTTCTGTTAAACATTGCCTTTGTAAACCTGTATTTATTTATCATTGATTTAGTTCACAATGTCGTTATGCATAAGTGGACCTTGAAGCCCTATCCAGTCGAAATATATGATTGCGTTGTGAAAGTCGATTCACCTGTGAACGAAACCATTTGCGTGCTTTCATTCGTAATTAAAACACGATTATCATTCTTTTCATATTCAAAGTGCAATTGACATGAAATGGACCCCAAAGTGTAATATTTAAACTGCTGCCTTGTTTACTGGTTTGTGTCTTCGTCGTTGGGACACAAACTTGCTTCTCCCACTGATCTCACCCAACTCCAACCAACTAATCTCCCTCTACCTACCTGTCTATCTACTGATTCGGCTGCTTTGATCGCCAAATTCTTATACAAAGTCAAGCTGACAGATGCACGAAATGCACAAGATGAGGAAGGGGGTAAGAACAAAGTGAGCCAACGTCACTTTACCATCCCAACTAAAGTTCCCTGTGAGATATTCTAGCAGATAGGTTTTGATTCACCAGGCGGCAGCCACCAGTCATTGGTCGTGGCTACTTCTAAGGAAGAAAGAGGGGTAATAAAAGAGGAATAAATGGGAAGAGGAAATCTTCTTATGCGCTTTTTAGTTGCATTGATCTGTGTCAAGTAGGTAGGTGTTAGCTAAAATGTCTGATTGGCCAGAGGCAAGGACAAGAGTACAATGCGTGTTAACAGTCCATTGAACAAACACACAGGACAACCCTCCGAGGATAAGAGTGATGTGTAATCCAATGTCTTGGTAACTTGAGACCAACCAACGATGTGTCTATTCGTTTTGCAAACCCATGGGGTTTCGTAATATCCAAATTTCCCTTAAGGAAGAGCTGGTCATTATTCACCTTTAACAGTAATTTTGCTTTTAGAAGCGAAATCGCTTTTTCCATTAGTGGAGCAGAATTCCTACTAAATGACTGCAGAAGGGTAAAAAGTTTTTTGCGTTTGTTTTAAAAAAATTGTGCCATAAATCAAGCCACTAAATGTTTGTGGGAGAAACAATGTACTCTTTAGTGGCCTATTCACTCAAGTCCTGGAGTTGGAAGACCATATGTTAGGCATAGTTTCTTCAATCGCTTGTTTAATTGGAAAATACATTTGCATTTGTGAATTCCTAACTTCCTTTTAAACAGAAATCTTCACCTTTGTGTGCTAAATGAGCAGACAATTCGAAGCGTCACACCTGACATAGTGTGAATTGCTAATGAGCGAAATGGGAGCTGACCCTCTGGCAGGCGATATTTCTACTTGGAAAGACATTTGCTCAAAGTATTGAGACAAATTCACCTAATAACTTAATAAACTATATTCCAGTTGAAGAAAATAGGAATAAGTGTTGGTTAGCCTTGCGAAGTTATTACGGTCTATCATATCCTTCTCTGAGTGCTCAATTGCAACCTAGCACAAAGAAAAAATGCTATCTTTAATTTCAGCCTATAAGAAAGCTTTTTCTAGGAGCAGCCGACAGCAAGAGCTTTTATTTATTTTGGTCAATTCAGAGACATAAAGTAACGCAGAGGATAATTAAACACAATAGCTCTTAGCTAAGTAATTTTTTACCCACTGTGGACACCGGAGACATGGAATTAGTTTGCCTTTTACTTGAGGGGAGGAAAAAAGAAAGACTGGTTTAGGTATGGAGGGAAAAAAAAATATGAGTTTAGTCGGTGTAGCAAGTCCAGATAGCGCGATCACTGCCTGAGCTTTTTAAGGCATTACCGTTCTAGAGCCATCATCGATAGGCTCTTGCATTGTCTGCGGCTTAACTGGGAAAGAGAATATAAAAGAATCATAGATTTAGAGCATGAATAACAGCAAAATGCGATAATTAGACCACTTTTAATGCTTTATTTTGGTCTCAAGGACATTTAGGACTCCAGGATTGTATTTTCTCTGGACGACACGGCCTCCGCCTCATGTTGGTAGCCCACAAGCCCTGTCCGACTTCCTCCGCATTCAAGAAATACTCAGACACTGCAGAATGATTTCTATTAGGTATATTTAAAATGTTTAGAGAAGTAACTTTATAGGGCGTCTGCCTACATTTATAGGAGTAAAAGTCACTTCCCTTCCTTTGCACCATATGTCATCCTAATTTTGCGCCCACGTAGGTGATCAAATTAAGGCACACAGAAAGGCACTTCTAAGGCATCGTTTATTAGCGAAAATCGTGCCTCTTTTGGAATGATTTGTTGAAAGATCATGCAGACTATTGCTGCTTCTCCACGCTCTTAATGTGACATTTTAAGCCCTCTCAGAAGGCACAACAGAATGGGCTCATGCAATAGAATAGTTTATCACTGGCTCGCAAAAGGCCTATGAGGATATAAACATGTTACAAAAAGGGGACGCAAACCGCAAATAGCATAATTTTATTTCAAAACTCCACAGAAGTGAGCAATATTCGGGTGTGTATTTATAAAATATTTGTAGGCTCCGCGAGACCTGAAACTTGGTGATCAACTTATTTTGCAGGTAATAATAGAAGGAACATTTATTTATAAAAACCTCGGATTCTTTGGTCATAAAACAGTTGTGAAGCTTCAAGTCTTGCCTAAATTCAAAATTACTAGGACGGAAAATTTATTGTCGATGTACAGAAGACCTAAGGCTCTACCGTCGGGCGATAACACAAAAGCGGAGCCTTAAATACCCACAAAATCAAATCAAAGAGCAAAAAAGTCAAATTAATGCACAGCTTCCTTTCTTCTTCCCTTTGGTCGGTATCTCATGTCGGTTATCGCAACTTAGCCGGTGCTTTACGAAAAATAACCACAAACCAACCCCACCGCATTTGCATGCATTTGATAAGCTATTCGACTACATCACCACTGATTCTTTTTGGTGTATTGATGAATATGGAGCTCTTGTCTTGTTGTGAGGCTGTGTTAAGGGAAAGGGCGAATGTATTGGTCAGAAAGAATGTCTATCACCGTTAGTATGCCTGGTGTCGTCCTATAGGTGCCGCAAACATCTCTCAGCGAACTATTCCATATGCTTTGTGGCCGCGGCTATTGTCGTTTCAGTAGTAGGTCTCAAGGGTAGGATTCGCTTTCCGCTTCCATCGATTCAGTATCCAAAGTTTTTCTCGAAGAAAAAAGACAGTGCAACGACAGACCTAGGGAGTCACTAGTATGTCCCAGATGCTATGTCGCTCAGTGGAAGTACAATGAGTGAGGTCCAAGCACCCACATGGCCAAAGCCGAGGGATAAACCTACAATCAAAGTAGCACCAGGGCTACTTTTAACCACACTTGGATAACAAATACGTTTTGCCAACCCTGACCACAGGAATATAATCTTACTGATATTTCAATTAGTAGAATATGCTCCTTCATTTTTTTTCAGGTTGATATTTCGTGTTTCTGATGTATATTCTAAATAAATCAAAAATTTGAAGTCGGATAGTTGTCACGATGGTGGGTTTGGTAACTTTCCTATATTTTGATGTTAGGATCTGGCATTTTTAGTTGAAAGGAGCCGCTAGGCCTCAATTATTGCCATTCAACCAGGGAGTAGATGTCAAAATATCAGAAAAGGCAAGTCTGATTTTCTCATAGGATAGTAAAAATCATCTTGTTTTTGCCTTCGTCTCAAAACTTATGCTAAAAGTTTGATTAAAAAGAGAGTGAAACCTTCTCAAGGAAATATTTTTCTAACCAGCGTTGATTTTAAAAGCTGACTTTATGATTGACAGTGTTGAGCCGTCTGCGAATGTCTGCACCGAGATTAATCGTGAGAAACATATATTTTTATCATTGCTTAGCTTTTGGGCGATGCTGCCATCCACTTCTCATGTGACCCTTGCATAAATTTCCCCTTCAAGCAATGGGTACGTCAAAATGCTGTAGAAGTTCAAACTGTTATTATAAATTGCAGTGCCCATTTAGAGTGAATGACACATTTTTTTAGCAATGCAAACAGGGTCTGGATTAATGCCTTCGCAGCATTACAAATACATGGCGCTCATCCCTTTGGGAGAGACTGACAGGCAAGCAGGCAGGCAGAAAAGCAATTGAGTCCTATGTGCGTTCTCATCGTAAATTTGACATGAATCCAGCGTTTTTACTACCGGGCATTAAACAATCGGTGGTGACGATTGTTTTCTCAAAAGGAGTCCAAAAGAAGCATCAGGTGGTGGTGAATGCAAAGAGTGAAATTGCTCAATCAAAAGAGCAATAAATGGTACCGTCATACTGTAAAAAAGTGGAAATAATTTGATATCCATACATTTAAAGTTAACCTTTGGAGACACTTTTGTTGAAAAGAGTAACTATAAAATATTAGGAGTAGGGTCCAGCACCTTCACTACTAGATATTGTTTTGAGGATGAAAAGGCTGATAGGAGCAGTTTGTAATTATTCATAGAGGCATCTTTTTGTGATAAATTTTTCTAAAATTTATTACAAATCTGGGATTAATCTATCTGTTACCGCATTAACTACCACCTGATTCCCATGCTTCTACCTCAAATAGTGCATCTTAGGCTGAGGCCTAACTTGGTAACAAGAGCCATCACGCCCACCACTGTCCTCATTTCGTTATCTCTTGATCAGACATGTGCTTTGTCTAAAAAGTGGTTACCATGTTTACGTCCTCAATTTTATTGCACAAGTTAAAGTTTTCACCCTTCCCCTGATCTGGTTATGAGATTGATTGCTAGGTGATTGACAGTAGTGTAAAATCCATTTTCAGTGATAATTTTGTGTGCACAGATTGTAAATCTGAACCAAGTTCTTCCTCAACTATTCTGATTTTTTTGTACAAGGGGAGTAGAAAATGAACCGTGAACTACCTACCATAAGGTCAACTGGCCTTTAAGAAGTAAAGTGGTTTCATTTTCGCGGGAAAGTTAGCACTTGGCCTCTCGTGATCAACAGTCATGCTAGAATGTCTCACTCGCATTTAGGACGTGGTCGCTCTCGCTCTCTCACATTTCACCTAGCAGTCACGCGATTGTGTTTTTAATGGGCAAACTTTTGCCATGTAATTTAAACTGAATAAAACCCAGAAAGTGTGCACTAGAAATAGCCTCTTCACAGCAAGAAATAATTTGTCTGATGCACTAGCTGAGTTTGTGTTTGCCAGCCTCCTCGTATAATGGTCGTACATGTGCCCCATCTGAAGTTTAACCCATCAAGGAGCGAAGTAAGTACTGGCCTATTCTTTCGAGGAGTAACTTGAGATCCCAGAAACCTCCCAATGCTATATGTTTTGAGATCTGGATCTTGAAGGCAGTGGTTAAAATTAAACGCGGATTTTATGAGGTACAGAACTTCCAAACAGATTTTACTAGCGTAGATTGAGTCTATGGAGAATTATTGTTGTTTTTATCTATTAAATAAATGAGTTGTTTGATTCAAACGCTTGTTTGGACTGCAACCTAATAAATACCCAACGTTGAAGGCTTATAGCCCTATTCGCGGAAGAATGGTCTATTTGAACAGGAAAAAATTAACATTTTTTGGAGGATCGCAGAGCAAATAAAAAGGTTGGATAACACATACAAAACGCCTTTCCTTCAAATACCCTCTAGATAATTAAACAGTTCTTTTGTTACATAAGTGTTGGAAATCACTGCTAAATTCGTTTGCATGTTCAGGTATTCATAGCGTGATTTAGGAATGAATAAATTAACACATTTTGGCTCTTACCAACTAAAAGATAAACAGGTTGGAATCGTTAGTTGCTGTAGCATAGCATGAGGGAAACAAACACCCTCCCTCAAGGTGTAATATCTAGGTAGCATAATGAAACACTTTGTTGTCTTCAAAATAACTTCTCTTCAAGGTTCTTTTAAGCTTTACATTTGCCAAGTTTTAACCGAGTCAGAAAACTGTTGTAGAATTGAATCAACAGTGGGTAAATATCTCGCCACAGAGCAGATCAAGGTTAAGAGTTTGAATTCTAGCGATGAAATAAAAGATCTGATAAAACAGTCACACCAGTGCCGATTGAATAGGCAATGTAAATAATCCACTGATACTTGGCTCTGTCAGACTGTGGTCCATGTAGGTGCAATTGCAATCGTGGTAGGTGAGAATAGTTGGATGAATGAATAATTGCAGTGCTGAGTGGATAAATGATGGATGGATGGATGAATGAATGGATGGATGGATGGATGGATGGATGGATGGATGGATGGATGGATGGATGGATGGATGGGTAAAGGGTGGGCGAATCTGGAACAGTTGAATAAATATAGATTATGAATGGCTGAATAATCCGCTGGAGGTAAAAAGGCCAGAAAACCTTTACTAGTCCCATTTGATTTCCTGCCTACCCGGAGCATTTATGTTTAAGCTGACCATGCGAGGCATCTGCACACTGCAATTAGACATAAAATTTACTCTACCTTAATTAACGCCATAGGCACCGATTGAGTAATTCAAAAACTGAATCACTATGTCATAAGTTTTAAATGGCGCGTACTTAAAGACGAATAAAATATCCCCCATCTACCACTCCCCCCCTCCCCCCCACCCCGAAAGAAGGGGCATAATTAGAATCCAACTCAGGCGTTCCAAATTGGTCTCATCTTAGGGTTTGCTTTGTCTTCGAGCCTTTTATAACAAAAAAAGTGGAATTTCGCCTTTCAGCTTTAGTACTTAAACTGTACAAAGGTAAGAAATTCACCCACATCATTCTGTGTGAATCTGATAAACTTGTTTTCCGTACTGTTAACATCGCCACAGAAGGTCATTTTCGAAATCAAGCGTAAATAGTATCCGTGAGCAGACGGAGAACCTTTGAGGTTACCGGTCTCTCACATTAGTAACCCTCATCGAACTCCTCGCAAAACCGCCCACATCACTGATATCAGCGCAGTCACGACGACACCCACTTGTGCCACAATGGCTTATCACCTTAACAACCCAATTATCACCTTGTTTGGTTTAACACCTCCTTTTTGTTACCACTTAACTTCCACTTTAAAATAATTCAAACTTTTTGAGAAAGTTGTTGCGCGAATTTGTTTAGGATGAACTAGTTACAAAGAATAGGTTAAGCGAGAGGACAGGTAGGCGCTACTGTGTATGATGACGGGCTCAGTGTCATTGAGTCTATTCAAAGAAAAGGCCAAAGCTGTTAGGACAGGAGGAGTCGGATGCTTGGTATTATTCACTCATACGGAGATAAGTATTACATCGAAGAAGTACACACGGTGGGTTGGTTGGTCATTTTCATCATCCTAAACCTTCTCATATTCGCTGACCTTCTTAGCCAGGCATGCAGCGCAGATAATGGCGCCGATTTGAATGAGGCCGATTACGATAATTACGATGCCGAAGGCCAGAGCGGAATCCTTCATCTCGTTATACATGGCTTCAGCACAGCCCTAGATTTCGGTGCTTTAGCTACAAAGCTCATTTGAACTTACAGTTTGGTAAGGGCTTGTACAGGATCCGCTTTCTTTGCCGCAGCATGATGGAGGAGCGACTCTCCAATCACTTGGGCCAACACCTCCACAGCATTTTAGCTAAGAGCTAATAATCCAGACCAAAACATACCTTTGCTTGCAGTTCCTCCAGAGCTTTAAGTGTAGGGTCGGAGCCCGAGAGACGTTTGCTTTGTAACTCTTGAATCGCTTCTTGCATTTCTTTTCCAACAAGGCGAACGAACTAGAGGTATGATTCGAATATAGGCATTCAGTCGAAACCTACATCGTGACGATAGACAAGGAGGACAATAGCACATATAATCTCCGCGACCAGTAGAATACCGACTATGGCTGCGAACTAGAGGGAAGGTAAGACGACCGAATACCTTACCGTTTTTAGCATGCATGTGTTGTTGTAGCAAGCCCCGAAGCAGCCCAGGAAACCGATCAGAAATAGCAACAGACCAAAGGCAGTTATGAAAGCAGGAAGCACCAAAGACACCGTACCACCGGATTTTTTAGTCTCAACCAAGAGGTAGATACCAAAAGCGGCGATCACACCACCTCCGATCTGAAACACAAAGTCATGAGAATGGGGCACTCCAGAATTGATTAGTCCAACTGACAGATTCTGTCGGGAGGGTTCCACTTACGAAGACAATGGCGTTGAAGAAGAACACAAGGAACTTGAGAAAATTACCGCCGCATGAGAGACCCATCTCGGCGTCCTGATTCCGCGTGAACGAACGCATAGACGATGGAGGCTGGGCTTTTATCAAGTCCGCACCAGCCGACACAAAATCGATGCTCACTCGACACCACCAGCCAATAATGTGAGGCCAAGTTGGTGCGTGCTGATACTTGCATGCATGCCGCTCTAGCCAATAAGCAAGCGCAGGCGGGTATGAGGTTATGGAGGCGTGGTTAGAGGTTCGTGGAGGAAATCAAGTCCTTCAACTGACCAATCAGTCCTGGCAAGAGTGCTGTGGTGAGGATTCGAGAACAATCCCGGGGGTATTTTAAGTTAGAAAATCAAGACAAGACGTTTATACTTGTGATGATTGCGTTCGGCTAGCACTTTTCTTCACATCTATTATCTGGGAATTGAGATTAGTGAACTAACAATGCGGCTACAAAAATGGCCTTCCAGTGCGTTTTAATTTAGTGTTCACAATGGAGTACATGTTGGCTCTTAATTTATATTGCCTGGTAGAAAATGAATCCGATGTTATCAAATTACGTTCAGACGGTCTGAGAACGTGCTCGAGGTAGCGGCATTGGCGTTCTCTTCACCAGGCGAAACGCTCATTATTGCCAACATCACGTATCCGTGAGTCACTTTTATTTTTATACCTTGCCAGGAGTTCAGTGTTCTAGTCCCTTGGTAAAACTGTCTAGTTAATTTCATAATTCATGTGCACTTTACCTCAAGCGTCACGTGTATGTGACCAGTTCAACCAGAATGAGTAGAATAGAACTAGCAAGAAGAACAAAAGTAACGCCAATCCCATGGGATTTCTGTAATGGCCATGCCGGGAAAATGCTTTTGCTCGACGCACAATGGCCAAACAAGGTGTTCTTTTTACAAAGTGAACACAACTTTTTTTCTGATTTTTAAATAGCTTGAAGCATCTCTTCCAGAAACAGAATCGAGATCTAAGGTTATCAACAACTCGGTGAAAGCGAAAAATTGCAATCTTATGCTAAATTTAAGATCTGTTTTAGCTACTGTGAAACGCGGTTTTATTAAAGGCAACTGTTAAACGGTTAATGATGATATTTTAAAGGGAGGGTTAGGTTATTAAATGAATTTGAATGCAAAGTAGTTCAAAATAAATTTCGTATGTCTGTCTTCAACATTGTCTCCCTCCTCCCCTCCCAATGGGGAGGGAGGGGGACCCATTTGTCAATGAGATCCTGCCAAATCACCGGTGTAGCTAGAAATGTACCTTGATTCATTCAGGTTGTATTTGCAGGTAAATGATTAGAAAAGTTAGCTCAACCATACGGGCAGTTAGCTGCAATGACTTGCTGCAGCTTGCTGCGATCTCGGCACGTATGCATCCTAGGCCATGGATGTACATGCATCAGTACTTCGGTGCGGTGCACCTGGGTTGTACTTGCCACGACTTTTCGCCTAATTTGAGGCCACCCTTACCATAAAGCGTCGATTGAACTAACCCGATGGATGCAATTTGCATTTTTCAGCATCATGAATTCGAGGTGACCTTGGCTTCAGACCTACTGGCGTTACCTCTTCGACAAATTTCCTGCAGAGCACCATCCAGGATTGGTCCAGGTAAACAATCTGATGTGGTTAATTGACTACTTTGAAGAGGATGTCTCATTAATTTTAGGCGGACCTTCTATAATTAATTTGATTTGTCAAATGCAGATTGTCATTGGTATAACAGTGTAGGAAACGAAGTAAAACTTGAGTTATGATGCACTTCCTGGAAGGGTAAAGTTAGGATGGGGACTAGGTACATGGACTCCAGTCATGTGGATTTACCGATGGCAATAAGCTTTAAAGACTGGCAATTTTTTGCTCATAATTTCTCCCACCTACGTCATAAAAAAGCACTGTGCTTTTAGTATTGTCTGTTGACGGACTTGTGATGATAAATGGTTTCAGCATTCTAAAGCATGCGAAACGAATGAACGCGGTATTGGTTATTCTCAAGCGATTAAGTCACTAAAAGAAAACACCAGCCCTATCCTCAGAGGGCTGTGCTCTGTGTGTGGTGGGGTATTGGCTTCATAGGCTTGTCAACCTCCCTTGGTATTGGGCTTGGCCAATCACATGACCACTACATGACTTTAGAGTCAACGTCTTCTATATAAGTGAGATGAGCAGTAAGTATCCCCTCTTTTGAGGGGTCTATAGTTCCTTGTTGTGCTTGTCTCGATGACCAACGCACCTTCCCAAGCTTTCTCAATTTGCTAACTTGTCATCATAACGTACACACGAACTTATATGATCACCATCTGTAAAGAGGCCGACTCGGTTTTGTACCTGACATGTTTGAAGTCCGCTAAGACTGTGGCGGTTGTTGCAAATGACCCGAATCTTCCTCACAATCCACTGGGAGTCACTTATTGTCTGTTTTTCGTGATGGGAAATTTCCTAAGGAAGTAACCATAATCTGGTTGCGTGAAGTGAATTGTTTACAAAATAAAAACAAGCAAATAAAACGTTCACCCCATCCTTTTTGTGTCATAAAAGTTGCATATGGTTTGCTTCAAAGTTGTATTCCTTATTCCATAATTATTATTTATTACAGATAAGAAGAACTGGTGGGGGAAAAGACATTGTTTTCTATCGCTTTCAGACACTGAATACGTACAACTGGGTTTCCCTATCTGAATCAGGCATTAATTCGGCTGTCAATGATTGTTGTCTCGTTTTGGCTGGGTTTTCCTTGCAAGAGACACAGTAATGCTTTGGTCATGTTTACTTCATGTTTGACAGCGATTTGCGCTCAATTCAGGACTTTCTCCTCTAGTAGAGCAGATTCTCCTGCTTGACACCAATGTCACTTGCATGTGTCGTGTGGATTTAATAGGCTGCACCGAACACTTTCTCAACCATAAGGGCTGAGTTGGAGACAGTAAAAGAGATGTAGTTTAGCCATCCTCATCTTCCCTGAAGACGAGGTAAGCCAAAAATACTATGGGAGAGAATGCATTGCCGACATACAGGAAAACCGGGAGAGAGGAGGGGGGCTACTGCCATGGTCCGAAGGCCATTCCGCTCGGTAAAGGTACGAAGGTAGAGTCATCAACGTTCGAGAAATCAAAACGAGAAGTTAAAAAAATAAGCAGAGAATTACAGTAGGATGTTCTTGATCTGAGGAGGGTAAATGCGCTTCGTTAATTTTTAGGTGGGAGATAAAATTTTCATATCAAAGAATAATGGAACGATGTCACACTTGATCATTAACAATTGGCCCCCACTTTGACACCAGATTTGAACACGAACACCTCGTTGGAACATTACCAAAATTAAGCTGTACCTTCGTTTCATTTATCCAATTTTAGCTACTTACCTGCCTGGTATGTTACTGTTCAATAGCGTGAGAATAAAAAGGTACGTCGAACCCTCCCACTTTGTATGTCGTCCTTCACTTTTTGCCATCAGTTCATCCATCATGTCCTCAACTTATGACGTGAAATGAGTTCACTGTCAAAAGTGAAACCGCCTCGTGGAATGGAAGTTTTCAAGTCACGGGAATTTCTTCAGTCATGGTCAAACTAACCATCAACCTTCACTAATAACTCAAGCCGTAGGTTGCGTACTCAGTCTGTAGTCAAAAATCGCATGAATACTGATTGAGTCTAACTGAACCGATATTTCAGGGCGTAGCAATGATAACTAGGTAGCTGAGAGCCAAAAGTAGGATTTTGAAATAATATTTCCGACATTTCCTAATTCACTGTCAGATGATATCCAATCAAATTTTACAATGTGCTATAGCAAGCTCATTCCTCATGTCATCCGCTTTTCTCTTAGTTCCTCGATGGTTCATCCTAGTACTCGCATAGATGCGTCGCATGATGGCAAAAGCGGATGGACTTTGACCTTTCGACTTCATCCTATGTTTTGCTCACCCTGTCATTGACCATTGTGAAAACAACTTGGGATGGGTACCATTTTTTAAGGTCAACGTGATTACCACCGCGGATTCGGTTAGTCAAAGAAGCTGTCCTCCGCCTACAAGGCTGGGCCATTAAGCATGTCCATTAATAGACACAGGAACGCTGGTTTGGATGCAGTCGTTTAATCAAGCTGGGGATTTAAAATAGTTTTTTAAGAATAGTGTTTCCTGCCTATTCCTCCTTGCTATTTTGTTCTCACTTCAGTGCTGCCTAGCCATACCTGTCTAGATAGAGGAGAAGTGGAGGTGGTCTCGTGGGTTCACTCAATTGACATATTTATACAGGCACCGTAGACAACTCTATAATGAACGATATAAGTGTCCAAGTCTCCATGTTATAAGGATGCTAAAGGCTTGAAAACTGACGACATGAGCATTACGAGCTGGGATCCCAGTCTTTGTAATTTACAAGCAGCGGTTAATGTCTATTTTGTGTTGCTTGTTTCCACTTTCCCCTCTGATTCATTCTCGGCTTGTCGTATCTGACATGATCGACACAGCCACGCATGCGGTTCGACGTGGTCCCGGTCCCGGCAGCTGGTCTAGACTACCTGGACTATGGATGACTCACGTAGATAGGTGATTAGAGGTCAACCACGGCTCAGACATAAACCACTAGCACTCTCTCCTGCTAAGGCTTGTTCGCTGTTTGACTTGCTTGTTCCTATCGTTCATACCTCAAGCGGTTTAAAGACCAGCACTTGCTTCGCCGATACTATTGTCACCATTGCTTTCCTGTGAGATTGATTACTCGTCCGGCACAACACAATACCACGTGGCTCCCTGGTTGACTTGTTCTGCTGCCTGATTCCATGTTCTGCCTTCGTTATTCATTTGAACCAATGAGACTAGGGTGCTGCCTTCTAATCCAAAAATTTTAGCAATAAGAACCACTCCATTGTTGCGGTCAATACCATTGTGATGTCGCGAGATTTTACCAGGTTCACAAGCAGCTCTTTGAGAACCGGCTTACACTTTGCATTCGGTTGATCGAAATCTGACACCAGCTGCCTGAATCACACATTGGTTTGAGCAAAATACGCACTTGTTGAATGAATTTAGATGATTGTAACCCAACTAGCTGCAATTTTGGGTTAAATTTGTTTTATTAACACGTGTATTTTGACTTTCCATTCGGGTCATGTGTGCTGCTAGTGCCCTTCACCACACCATTTCACTCACAATGGATGCTCAATTGTCATTGTCCTTTGACAAATAAAGTTTAAGGAATTGACACGAATTTGACACTAGTAGTTGTTCAAAAATGCACACAGACGATCCATATGGATTCTTAAAGTAAGCAAATGCAAATGAGCTGTGCAATGTAACGTTACCCATGCACTGGCTCACTGAAATGTAGGCGCTTTTTAAACATCATGACAGGTAAAACTGAATTGGTGCAAAAGGAATAGGTTGTTGCTTCAGATTCAATTCTTTTTTGTCTTTCTCATCTATGACTTGGGGGGTGTATCAAAGAGAAGCCATATGTTAGATACTGTGATGCTTCGATTGTTAGTTTCACTCGTCAGTTCGGTTACGTGGGCACTGAAAGCCTCGCCCATTGTGCTTCAAACCGACAGCAGAACCTCCGGCATGGGCCAGTAGCCTCTCACTCCTTCTGCACGTCCTAGTAGTATGACTTCAAAGATGACTTGGGTACTACAGATATGCTTCTGTTAAATATGAATTAGAAAGGAGCTTCTTAACATTCTCATTGTTTACCTTTTAAAATAACCATTTTCTTCTACTATACTGGCACCTAGATTCGCAAGATTAGTTGAAACTGTGTTATGGCTCTTCGCAAAACTGACGTTATTCAACACGAGAGCCTTTGTGGTGCTCTGACAAGTCAAAATACTAGGGCCAAATATGTATAGAAGGGCTCAGAGGCCGACCTCCCAGCGGAACCAAACTGAGGATTTAAACGAATAATCAACGCATCGCATATTGTCTATATGGAATTCAGTAGGCACGATTTTCGAACCACAATTTACTTTCCTTTTTGTAAGCATTCCGTCTTTTACTTCTTCAACTTAATAATGCATTGTTCCAAAAGCAGAAAGAGAAGATTATGGAATTTCCAGCGAAATTTTTATTTTGAAATTAACCTGGAGACTGTTTTGACTTTGTCTAGTTTGAAGATCCCACGAAGGATTGCCGAATTACAAAATCCATTTAGTTGACCACATTCTTAATATTTACAAGTTCAAGAGGTCTTTCTTGAAGTCACATTTTCCCTCAAAAAAAGGTTTAGATGAGTAAATGAGCTTTGGAGGAGATTCGATTGGCCAATTGAATTGGTTCAACTCTGTCCGATTTAAACAAGCAATACTACTGCCGGAATCAACTTAGTCTTAATTAAAAAATGGGCAAATAGCTGTGGCTGCGATTACCCCGTTTCCCACACTTTTGTTTCTTCTTAGGGCTCAAACAAAACCACCCCATTAGTATCGTCTTAGAGCCCCATTTTAAACTATGCTTTAAGTGTATGCCTTATGCTCATGGTGTTTCGTACAAATTACCCGTCAAATCAAAACTCATTACCCAGTCCAATGTTTTATGACATTTCCTCATGTCATACATTCTTTCATGTTTTCTTCATTGTAGTTTCAAGGGGGTTTTTCATCAAAGGAGCGAAAAGGGTGGAGCTCTTGTCTCCAAGGTTTATGTTAATGAACATGACTAACTCAAAAGGATTTTGGCTCAAGAGGACACCGTAAAAAGACTATTTGAGAAAATAGAAAGCTATCGACGGTGGGGAGAAAACGGGGTGTTTTTTAAGGAACTAAAAAGATGTGATAGAAAGGTTGTTTGCTTTTTTCTGTGGGTAGTACGTATCCACATTGCCTTAAACCTTCTCGTATTCGTTTACCTTCTTGGCCAGGCAGGAAGCGCAGATGACTGCTCCAATTTGGATAAGGCAAACTATCAAGATGATGAGACCGAAAGCCAGAGAGGAATCCTTGATTTTCTCGTACATGGCTACAGCACAGCCCTATAAGTATTGTAAGGATTATAGGGGTTCTGGCTTACCTGATTGTATGGGTTTGTACATGCATTCCCAGATTCGCAGCATGAGTTTGGGTAAGTAGTGCCCCAATCACTTGGGCCGGTACCTCCACAACACTTGAGCTAGATAGCAATAAAGCTTTTGATAATAGAAATTACCTCTTCCTGAAGTTTGTATATCGACTTCAGTGTGGGGTTGCTTTCGTTTAGTCCCTGGCTCTTAAGCTCATTGATCGCTTTTTGCATTTCATTGCCAACAAGTGTGACAAACTGTAGGGTAGAATATGATGGATTTTGAATTGGCAAAACCTACGTCATGGCGGTAGACAAGGAGGACGATGCCACAGATGATTTCAGCAACAAGCAGAACTGCTACAATGGCTGCGAACTAAAAAGATGATGGCATAAACCTCGATCTTACCGTCTTCAGCATGCAGGCGTTGTTATAACAGGCACCGAAGCATCCCAGAAAACCTATGAGGAAGAGCAGCAGACCAAGAGCAGTGATAAAGGCGGGAAGGACTATATTAACAGTGCCGGCAGCGCTTGAGGCCTTAACAAGGAGGTAGATACCGTAGCCACCTACAACACCACCACCGATCTAGGGGATAATGGAGAGAACTCCTGAGCAAGGTGGATCCGTTATGTACACTATGTGTAGAATGATAGTGTCAGCTTACAAAGACAATGGCGTTGAAGAAAAACACGAGGAATTTGAGAAACTTTCCGCCGCATGTAAGAGCCATCGTAGTGGTGCCGATATTACGATTGAGCCTGGGGCCAGTGAAAACGCCTTTTTATGAGACGCACATCAACCGATGAAATGAAAGTTCTGCGCTTCTGACAGCCAATTGGATCCGACACAGTTGCGCTGAGCTCTTCTTTGTCAGCTACAAGATCAATTCTCAAGGATCCTTGTAAAAATGCATTGTGGGGAAAAAGTTTTGGCCTTCAGTCAAATCATTTCTTTTAACTTTTTTCGTATAAATCGATCGGTTTGATTTCGACAATCTTGTGGGACTAACGGTAGCATGTAACTCCCACCAAACTGAGGTTGATGGTAAACATGTATTAGAGCATCATGACTTGTGCCGCTATTTCCTTTCTTCACTTCACATCTTTAAAAATAACCAGTTGACATGTCGCTCGGTCTCTATTGCATATAACACACTGGCTCCCTATTGATGATGCCACAGAAAAGTTGCCAAATTCTTTCTTCTCTGTTTATGAACTTACAAGTTTTAACTCAGGAACATATTTTATTATTCTCTCGGATGATCTTTTTGAGGTAGAAAATGATTCCCATCTATACATTAAAAGCTTTGACCTTAAAGTAAAACCAAGTCTGTTTTTATCAATACTTTTACATAAATTTGTTGATGAAACCGGGAAAAATGTGGAGGTACTAATGAGCTAGATGAATACGTTTCGATCCTCTTGTCAGCTTTGATTACCTTTTGTTTTTAGACCGTTAACAACCCCACATAAGATCAGTAATGCCATTAGAGGTAATGGCTTGTGTGAAGTGAACATCAACGTCTTTCTGGCACCAACTCACCTTCAGTAATACATCTCGGGCTTTTCCTAGCCACATTCCTGTATTCCTAAACAAATCTTATTTGAAATAACGTTGGAAAATTTTCATTGCCATTCACACGCCTTATGGCCCTTACGAATGCGCATTTTCACATCAAAGTGCCAAAACAACCTTTCACCCTAACATTTCTGTCTTGTGAGGGCAATTCTCCCAACTGCTCCACCAGGTTGATCCCATTTGAAACAAGTACTATTGAAATCGTAGCAATCAGGTTGCCTCCAATTGTCAGCTTGAGCCAGAGGGGGGGAAGTTGTTCACGAAGTGGATACATCATTTTTGGAAAATATCGCAACTATAAACACCCTTGTCAAACTTTTAATGCTGAATAATGATTAGTTTCCCCAACTAATCGCCTTGTTTTTTCCTTCCTACTACAATGAAAAGAATAAATGCTGCTAGGCACTTGCTAAATCGAGTGAACCAGATTATTGGGTAAGTTCCTGTTTCAAGGCATCAAATTAAATCCTCATGCATACACACACACACACCAGAGGAAGGCTACGTCTTTACTGTCACTGCGGCCCAATTGATCGTTAAGATGTGTCACCCGAAGAAGCGCCTACTACTCCACACACAGCGTGAAAGATTTGTGTGCTTTGCTGCAAATTCTGTTGGCATGTCTCACCATAATGCGTAAGCGCAACAACGTGGCTAGATGAGCACCAGCGATTACACCAAGGCCACCAATTTTAGTAAACCTGGGTCATCGCAGACACCCCCTAGCTTTTAAGCAGTAGTGGGAGGCTCAAAATTATTCTTATTTTATTAATGCTTATTCATGCAGGTCTGTAGGAGTTCAGACTCTCAGTGTTAAACCTGGTTTAGATGGCAACTTGTGCATATATGCATCAAGAAAGATGTCACTATAGCGGCAAAATCTAGTTTTTTATTAAAGGATAAGGGTTTCAGCGCTCGCTTTCCAGTGGATGAAAAAGGATAAAGCTGCGACTACAAAGGCAGATTTATTGCGTCGCTTTCATGTAAGGCGTTGACGAGGCACCTTTTTGCCATCAGGCTCACACTTTGGCAAGGCGCATTACTTTACAAGCGCACTGACAGTGGGTCTGGGAGAATCACGTTGAGTATACGTGAGTTTAAAATATTGACGGTAGTCAGGTCGTTTAAACTGCTAGTGAGAATTTAAAAGGGGGCGCTATATGATCCACTTTTTAAAATAAATCTGGAAGTCATGAAGCTTCAACACCTTCGGATCTTATGATGGAAGAATCGGACCATGACCGCTTTCTTTGGTATGGAAGATCCATGTAATTGGAGGAACGAAAATGCTAAGACCACCACTGGCTCCGGTGTCTGGTATCATTGCTGCCAATTTTATCTGTCAATACAAATTTCACAACTGCTAGCAGCCCTTGTCACTGGAGCACCAAAGTTAAATCGATTTTCCGCATAAGTGATTATTGGAGTTCTCCTTAGAAATTGCGCCACTAAAGCTTGCCACTAAAACTCAACTCGGTTATTCAGTAATCTCTCGATTAAGCTGAATTGCTACTGCCTTTCCTTTTTACACACTTGTTTTTTGCATTGATTTGGTAGCTACAAAATGCTAAAATGCTGACTTCTCGGAGCTGTGTCCGTTTCCTCCCCCTTGACGAACTGTGTTGACGTTTAACTGATGACACAAGAAATATTCGCCCTCGTCTGCAGGACTGACTCACGACAATCTTACTGTTACAACGTATCCCCGCTCGAGGTTTTCCGTTGATGCCTAGCAGAACGGTACCTTTGACCAAGGGTGTTGGAGTTTATGACTTACCACCGGATGTAGTAACATCTTGATGTCAGCCCATTCCATAGCAGTCAAACCGTCAATTCAATTTTGGATTGAACGCCCCTCGTAAAAAAATAACACCTGTTTGACTGTACCTCGCTCCATCCAATCGGTGTCGAAGCCAAGGTGCGACTCATGAGATTTGGAGTGTGGGTTCCTAGTTGGCTTGGGTGCAAACAATGTACCTTTTAAACAGTATGCTAATCAGCTTTACTAGGCATGTGACTTCGGCACTACGATGGTGTCTCCGATCCTTTTCCGACTTCTTTTGGTTTTATTTCCTTTAGCACGATAGTTTTACATTTACAGCTCATTCTAGTGGATAGAGCATCGAAGCACCAATAGGTGTTGGCATTTGGGCTTATATGTGGCGTTCAATTTTTTTTGGTGTCGTAATTATAATGGGTTGAGGTGAAGGCAACAAAGCAGATACACAGTGCTCCTGGAGGCACATTAGACCCACAGGGCAAGTTTTTCTTTCTAGGATAATCAAATTAAACTGACTACAAAAGACCTTTGCCTGCAAAAGTGAAGCGTTAGTTACTACCATTAGATAGGTTTACAACATCACTTATTTCTTTGCAAAGTTATCAAAAGCTTGCCCACTTCGAGAAAAGTTTTCTTGATAGTCACAAAGCTTCCATAGAGAAAGTTGTGAGAACTCAACAACCCTTAGAGGGCTATTGTGGCAGCAAAGTGGGTGATTCAACCCCTTGCACATGTCTGCATTCTCATCACCTCCTATGGCGGATCAAACTGGCACCCCAGTTATTACACCATCTTGAGAATTCAAATGTGATGCGTTAGTGGGTGTTTTTGCCTGGAGATCTCCATGTTTTACTCTTTGACACTTGTTTAGATGACTCGTGATTTTCAGCGAAAGTTTGAACCGCAAGATCTCCAGTATCAAAACATTATCGTCAACTGGAGGTCTATGAATTCACTGCAATGAGTTGATAGTTTGTTTAACTTTCGGTTTTGACAACGGGCCACTTGGGAGCTCCATCATTGCACCTCCACCGGGAGACATAGTCTCTGGGCCATTCCAGCAGTCCCCATGTCCTGTTGTACTCCAAAAAAGCGTATTTTGCCCAAGTACTACGTCTTCTTTCTTCTTCAGAGTTGTCTCGGGGTCCTAAACATGCTTCCCAAATTTGATTTTCTTGACTCGTTAAGTAGAATGTAGCTGGGTATTTTCATGAGATATCTTCATCGACACGCAATTGGCGACCTTGAGTTGTATCACTCAAAATCCATTATTGTAAAGGGCTTAAAAATCACCGCACCTCCGAACCGACCGTTTTTCATTTCATATAGTACTTAGTTCATATGACAGATTGAGATGCAATGCTATAATCCAGTGTGTTTTAACTACGACTCGGACTGCGTGGAACCCTTCAGTCTCCTACGATTTGCCCTCCATACTTTTGGTTTGCGTCTTCCTTTTTGCGGTATTTGTTGGAGTCCTAACAAAGCTACTCGCCGAATTGTATGACTTTGTATCTTGAGACAAATCATTCAACGGTCTTGTTGTCATAGGTCTGAGTAGTTGATTTCGAGACATGCGCAACTGGTGCAATCGTAGAAAACTTACCTCGATATCACGCTGAAAACAATTAACACTGTACTTTAATCATTCATTCTAAACTGCATGAAAACCCCTCGTAGGTATCAGTTCATATGATCACTCAAAGAACACAAACCCAAAGCTCCCAAAAATCTTACACTTTATGAGGAGCCTCCAGGGTTCAGCGGTGGGATCGTTTAAATGATGAAGGCGCTGCAATTTAAAACCCATAGCGGCGAGTTTATGCCGGAGCTCAGGTGAATTAATAGCAGCGTTACTCCAGGGGGCCTTAATACGGAAAGTCATGCATTCTTTTGCTGTTGTGCATATGTTCCATTAGTCAATAATACTTATCCAGAAGGCTTCCTATAATATTTTGTTTGCTGAGACAGTTGGGATTGCATTAACTTTTGAATTTCACCTAACTACCTTCGTTTCTCCCTCTTACCTCTCCGTCACTAATTTTGTTATTGTTCAGCACCAATAAAATGAAATGAGCACCAGCTGACGAAACATCATCAAGGAGTTTGGAAAGACGAAGCTGAATCAGCCTCCCCTTTTCTATTTACTTCTTGAATCAAAATGCAGACATTTGCTCTCGGAGTCAACTTCACCTAGATGAAACCCTGCTACTGTACGTGTTCATCGGAAGAAGAAGATATACGGAGCCAGTTATTTTACAAAACAGGTGGTACAGCGCATATTGTTTCAAAAAAGATACAATAAAATTCTACCGCGTGTAATCAGTAAAAGTTAATGTCTAGCAATTGGTCAGGAAAATCACAACTACTTTTGAGGAAATAAGTAAATCTAGGCGAATAACCCTCATTCAGCTCAATAGGAAAGATATGTAGTGGTTGTTGGCTGAGGTAAAAAAGACTAAAACGATTAGTTGGTCCTTAGGGCTGAATAGATGGGCACGTACATTTGTAACGCATAGGAGGCGACGATGAGGGCAAATTCGACTACGAGGAGAGCTATCACCACGTAGAGCCAAATGTACGCGGACGATTCTAAGTATCTATAAATGGCGGACGCACAACCCTGAAACCGAAGAATAGAAGCTCAATTTGTTTGTTAGTTTATTTGTTGTTATATGATGTAATTTTGGCCTTACGAAGTTAAAGATGGCATGATATGCTACTAAGTCTGGATTGTGCGAATTCTGTTCATAAGCCTGTATTAATTCGGTAAGACCACTTATGCAGTCCCGGAAGTAGAACTTGACTATGCTAATCTGGTTAATATTTTTAAAGCTATTGCTTTAGCTGGAAAATTGGTTTGCTGCTTAATTACTTAAGTAGCAACCTTTTTGGCGTTTGAGGTGGCTTAAAAGAATTGATCCATTTCACTTGCACATTAATCAGAATAACTTTCGTTGAAATTTACCACAAAATGCAAATTCAACTCAATCACTACCCAGCTGTTTGATAGGGACGTCTCGAATAAATCCTACCTTACTGCAAACTACTTGACAACTTCGCTACCGAGGCAGCAGGGAATAAACGAACACCAAGACCTAGATGCTTCTTGCTTTTGAATTACAAAAAGGCAGTAGTCATTTCAAAGCAAAGAACATATTACGTCGACTATATTGCTTCAAATCCTAATCACCCATTTTCTGCACAATGAAGGGTTCGTGTTATAACCTTATTACAGTTATTATTAGGGGATTTCTCGAAGAATTAGGACTGTTAACCACCTCAAATAATTCTTTCTGGCCATCTTTCGTGGTCCATTTCAGCGATATATAAACTTACTCGCACATACATCCCTGGATATCTGCAAACACCATCGAGAGAGTTTGGATTGACGCAACAGGAGAGGGGGGCTCTTAGCTTCCAGTCACTTTGTCCATCAGCACCACAGCACTTGTACTGCAGATAAAAATAATCAGTGTCCCTTAGTAAAATTGATTAGTAATGGCTCGATCCTGTCAGTCAAAAGTCAATGAAGAGTGGCACTAGCAAATCGAAGTTAGGCATTGAATCTAGTGCCATAACGACAAAATAATTGGATACATTCAATTTAGTACGGTTCTAAACCTACTCAACACCATTCATAACTCGGAATTCGTTTCTTTTATAGACTAAATCACTGTGTTAGTTCCTCGGTGCTACTAAATCTTGAAATAATCCAATACGGAAATCAAACGACCACCTGTCCTTAGCACATATCACAAATCTTCGCTAAAAACGCAAAGATCGTTCTGCAACTGGCGTAGGTTTTACTGGATCTGTAAAAAAATGCAAACTTCACCCATTAATCAAGTAGCTTTTGACAAATAAAGATTCCAGCTCCAATAGCATAGATCCTGTTTATACATGTCATGGCAGCTAACTAAGCAGCATGTAAGTCTATTTGGAAGTTGAGGTAAAATTCACTCTGTCATTAAAAAAAGGACTGCGTTGAGGACTTAATTTTGAATGGTGCAATTGGACAGGCATAAATATGTAAAATTCGACATTGAAGTTATCATTGGATGGACTTTAATTGGCGAAATTGTAAATTGATTCTTGCGACTACTAGCCTTTCGTACATCTTCATAAGCAGTATAACTTCAATCTCCGCCATGAAGTTGGACTCTGTGGTAAGTCGAAAAGAGGGGTAACTGTGATCATATATAATTGAGAAGCTTGACATCGAACGCCAGATTTGTACCATGAGCTAAGAGACTGAGGCCAGATCCTCCCAATTTTCTTGACAGTATGGCGAGTTAACAGGAGTTACAACGGTGGACTAACGGACTTGAAAGTTCCTTATCAAAATTCCGCTTCGTACCCATAGCCTACACGAATCTAGGGATAGATGGTCGATAATTTCCCTTAATGGAGTTAATCCTAGCGTTTCTAATCTTATTCCATTCTTAAGCTATGTTAGAGAAGGTAACAATGATGATGTTCGCAATACCAAGGACGCTTTGACCAACATCAAGAGCGTTTTAGTCCTATTTTACACTAATAGTAAACCATTATTCCAAATCGATGTGCTCTAATAATAACTTCAGTGGTGCCTTGAAATGTTACAATATATCGGCATTTCAGGGGCCGTATTGAGACAGATCAAGGCTTCCTTGCCTACGTATCCCAAATGTTAAAAACCTGTAAATAAATAGATAATCATTTACTTGTGTTTGAATTTTCTCGAGCATCAAACCGGCCTCTGAGTTGGCGGAGTTTTCAGCCTCCGCGATTAGCTGGCGAATCTCCATCAAAGTGGCCGATACAAACTACAAAGGCGAAGACGATGAAAATGTGATAAGGAAAGCAGACGGCATCAACCTACTTCCTCTCGTATGTTATAAAGCGTTAGTCCCGCGGTGAGTTGACCAACGAAGACCAGTATGCTGAGCGTGATAAACTTAACAAAAGGAAGAAACAGATGTTATACTAATGCGAAGGCCACGCATGACGATATGCAAAGCTACTTCCATTCTCTATTATCCTCTAGCGCCTTTAGGAATGCATTGCAGTCTAGCATAAACACATATCATATCCACTGTCTGAATCGACGACGAACCATTCGGATGGCGCAAAGGTTTATGAAGAAAGCGCCGACGTAGCCAAGGCTGGTGGTAACGATGGTAACCCCGCCAAAGGTCATCAAAGCCAATGGAAGCACGATTTGGAGGAGAGTACAGTGAGTTCTGCAGTTTTCGAAGAAGAAGTACAGCCCAATGCCCAACAAGGCTAATCCGAGGAGCTACATGCAGTTAAAAATTATGTACAGGCGTTACTATGGGAAAGTCGACTTTTTGGCGATCACGATTTCTGAGGCGAAACGACTGTGTGGAATGAGAGAGGGGCTAATGAATGCAAAATGTTGGCAAAATGTTGGCGAGGTTGTGATTAAAGTAACAAGGAATTCAGAGTAAACAATTTGAAAGTGGAGAAAATGTCCCAATAGTCGTTTAGTTCTATCTTTAATCAAGCAACAACGTACGACAGATAGTGCTGGTAGGGAAGCGTTCGAAGTGCTGCATAAATTTATGATGGAAGGTGCGGTCACAGAGGTTGTGAAGTGGGGTCACGGCTGGCACTGTTCTTTACTTACAGAGGTCTACACTATACGGATGGTTTGCCGTGAATCGTAATGTGCTCTAAAATCTTTTGTACAACTAGTCAACCGTACGTTTGGGTTTCTGAGTTACACATCATCTTGATTAAGGATGTCTGAACTGGAAGGAATTCATGGAAGGCAAACCAACTTTGCAGCTATTACTATGCATAATGCTGGCACGGTAAAATCTCTTCCCACTGGAGACGTTTACCTCTACATTACCACCGAAAAATGGTAGGTTTTGAATAAGCAGAATTACGTTAAACCCTTCCGTGTTTCAATTGAGCCTCCGTGGGCTTTCTCTAACACCAGATATTAGCATAGAATTTGACAAAATTCTATTCTACAAGGTCGGAGATGCAAATGATGTGTTGGATGTTCCTGAGCAAATTTTGGGATTGCAGCGTTTACATTTGTGGTATTGGAGGGACAGTGATGTGTACTGACTAACCACAAATTGTGTGAACAAACGCAAGACCTAACCACAGTCCTCAGGACTGCGTGCAGAGAACATAAACTGGCCTGTCCCTCTGTTCATTGGAATTAGTACAGAGCAGCCCTGAAGGGGCAGTTAATGCCACCACCTCAACAGAAGGTCAAGTAAACTTTCTGCACTTTTAAATGATTTAAAATGTGGAAAATTAAGCATTTTGTGATTACTTTTGAAAGACTCCCACAACCAACCACCAAGGTGAACGCCATGTTCGCTGTCATTGTTGCCATGACGTCGTAAATTCACGACATAACCTCAATCCCAGGGCACGAATACATAGTATGTATCCCTTATCACTTTACAATAACCGATTACAGCAAGTCGTAGCACAAACAAATTGGATGAGTTTCAGCAAACACTGCAAATATAATGTATTTGTTTCTGAGGTGAATCAATTGCTCCATCAACTTTGAAGGGATCTAGTGCTTTTAGTATCAGGTTTATGTTTCAGTTCTTTTCGCATTGCATGAAAATAAAACGGTATATTTCTAGATTCAATCCACATTTTGACCTGTTGCTATGTTTTGAACCAGTCCTCTAAACGAACTGAAAGTTTATGTCATTTTCTATTGTCAATGTTCAACACGGAGCCTTAATGAGGTCGATGTAGCGCGAATTTGCCATGCTGGTGGTGTTTGTTCATTGTTGAGCCAAATAAAACGAAGCTGGATTATTCAAATGCCTCCAATCCATACAACATAGTGCAAACACTGCTATATGGCTAAGCCTCATGTAACTCAAGCGATGCAGCTTGACAAACAATGCGTAGTGATCTGCCACTCCATACACTCACCACGGTACCACAATTACACCCGGCCTGGAAAATCACGTCACCCAAATCACTCTTAGGCAATCTAACTCCCGTCTTGGTACTATGAGGGCGCTAACACCACCAAACTGCGGTTGTTCATGTTCGTGAATGATTGTGTTGTGTTCACGGCTGCCATGGAAAGATTAGCCTCTTGTCTAATGCCGTTTCAGGGTCAAATTGACGTTCCTTTGGCTGGTCGAATGTCCGCCGCATTTGAGATCTTCACTGACAGCCATCTGACAATTTGGAAATGTTTGCACAATTCTAACAACCTGGCGTTGGTCAGCTAAGTGTCTCGTCACCTCAAAGTGCTGTGTTTGAGATATCTTGTAGATTCAAGTATCCGTTAGCTTCGTTGAGAGGAATCGTCCCTCAGCATTTCACACTACTGCCTGCACTTTCTGCAATTGTCGCCAACCGCCTTAATGAATAGTGTTGAAATGGACCTATCACCGCATTCGCATCGATAGTTAGTCCGTGTAGTAGCATGAACACATAATTTCGGCCATTATGACGTTCAGCTACTTTAGTGCGGTAAATAACGTCTTCGTGTTTTGTATAAGGATAAACACACACACACACACCTTAGAAGTTCGTATTTCGTATTTGACACTAATGAGGACACTTTATCCTCATACATTTGATGCCAAATAGATGAAGAGCCATGGTGTAAAAAAGTTGATCGCCTATACTATTGGAGCAAGACCAGCACTGATTTAGGCTACGAGAAGGATAGGCATTTGTTTGCGTGCTATGACCAGTTCAAAGTTCACATTTGCATGTGCGTGCAGTCCAGGGCGATGCTAAACCGATACAAACATGGTGACAGACATGAAAGGACTTAACTCACTCATTTGGTGCCCACTTACTTTTCTTCCGTAATTGCAAAAGATCCGCCCTGATCATAACCTACCATCTCGTTACATAATCCCAGAGTAATTATTCCATTATTCTAAAAGGTTTAGGAGGATGTATTTAAAGCAGTCTCGGCACGATGAAGCGGTCAGGCACTTCTGGTGTTTCGCTAAGATTGGTCGGTCATTTCAATCCGTGTTTGGTTGGACGATCTTATTGTCACGTCCCTCAAGCACAACAAATGGTTTTGCCAGGTCATTGCATAAACAGGTCGGCTTAGATTAAAACACTACAAGGAATGCAGAATTGCTCTAGTTGAAGGATGGGTAAAGGCGGGAGCTTCAAATAAATAGCAAAAAGAGTGGGGTGTGGTAGTCGATCTGCCCCGGAGACCTTGTTAATTTCTCTGACGCAGTTGAGCAGTCTAGGACCGCACTATCGTGACAAAAATGCGCCTCTGAGGCAGGGTGCCGTCGAATCCGAAGTTATGGACTTTGTGCCCATACATACGAGTGGACAACATTACACAAAGTTAAAAAGGAAGTAGGTGAATTGCGCGCATAGTCGTTAAATTAAGTTTAACTCCACCAGGCACAAAGAAGGGCTTGGGGCTACCGGCAATAGCAAAGCCCCTGGGTTGTCTCTCATCCACACCGAGAGTCAAACTAACAATAGGAACGTGATCCGAATGCTGCGTTGCGATGCCAGCAAAGCTCTATATCGAGAATTCTACAGGCTTGATCGAGGTTTACAGGGTGACCATCACATTCAACAAAAACAGAAAACTTTTGACTTACAGATGAATAGCGGAATCCGGTTTGGCAATCAAGATAGCTGTAGGCGTCTTCTGAAGACTGCTTTAAACACTTACACCTGGAAGTACAGATTTGCGATACTAATTTGGGGAGTCCCTCGGTTAATGGCTAAAGGAATGCCCATCATGGCAAACATGGAGGTCGCTTCCAGTAGAAGCAATTGTGAATTCATGCCTTCAAGGCTGGTTCAAGAAACGTCCATTCAGGATACTAGACAAGTTTCAACAGGCATCAGGCCAGCGCACCGACGAATGACATCGTTCGTTTATAGGGAGCGTAATTGACACCCCTAGGCCACAAGCCAAACATGTCCGTGAAGTTAAGCTAAACACACCGTGCTACTTCGCTACATCTATTCAAAACAGTATACATTAACGCTGAGAGGGAATGAGCGGACGAATGTTTTCACCTTAAAACTGACAACATCGGTTCAATTGTCCCCTTGCGTCATTGGTTCAACCACTGTTAATTAAGGCATCTGCTGTTGTGCTATCAACCATCGTCAATCGCCCAAATTCTGTTTCACTGCGTTCTACGCTCACGCAGGTTGACATTGACGCATGTTCCTACACATGAGTCAGTTTGCCAGGAAGAGTAGGGGAGGATTAATGGGGTAGGGGTTCATGCTGGAAGTTAAGTGTGTGATTGTTTGGGCTTGCAGGACTTGAATGTTTAGAGAGAGCATTTCGCGTTTAGCATGACAAAATTTGATTGTACTTCAAAAAGGTTGTACGGATAATCTGCTCAGCCAAGCGATTGTAAGCATTGAGGTGAGAATAATGAACAAGTAAGCAGAATGTTTGACATACTTACGAAAGCAAGGGAGGTGAGAAGGAGAGTAACCACACGCCAGAAGCGTAGAGTAGTGAGGACGCTCATGTCTGCTTTCTAGGTCTGATGGCGGCAACACTGCGACGAAGAGGCATGTCACGAAGAGAACCACGTGAGGTATACTGATGCATGGGTGGGTACGTGCGGACTTACACACACGCACGCCAAACACGCGTACGTACCCAAGCCTACACACGCTGATTGGCTGATGCAATGACGACACCTACAACGACCTTGGCTTGTGTTGTGCTCGCTCGCTGGTTTGACTCCTCACTTGTGGCGGCTTTCGCCAACTCTTATTAGTCGTCGCAGACGTGCCACTGTCGGGACTACGGCAATGACGCCGAAGATCTAGAAAAAAGCGCCTTTTAGGTGTTGAGCCTCGCATTTTGAGTGGAAGATGTGTCACTTCTATTGGCTGTTTCTTAGGCTAACATTTGCCAATCAAAAACAAGTGGAAGCGTTTATTTACAGAGTTCAAGTCTTCTTTTTTGGAACTTAACTTAACTGATTGACAGGTTTACAGTGTGTGTCACAAAACAGATTGAGTGAGTTTGTTTGATTTTGTTTTCTTTCTTGCCAAGATTAGTTCAGAGTAGCCTTCCTTTATTACTTCAGTGGTGAATGGTGTGTGCACCGACTTGAGAAATTTCAAAATTAGGCGTGAAATGATTCATTTGGTTGTTGTGTGACCTCAGGGCTCCTTTAGTTTGTGCAGGGTCTCAATCAATAAAGCCAGTCAAAACTCCCTCCCAATGAGGTGTCTATACTACTCATTTGAAGTAATGCCGATTAAGTATTATTTTCAGTGAAGCAGGGTTTAATTTCTGGCTATTTTAAGGGGTTGTTAATCACATTATTAAAATGGAAATAAGGTTTCTCTAGCCTAAGGCCCTCATAGCTCAATCGCTGGTTTCAACAGATTAATGGCCAATAAAAAGGTTCTGGTTTAGACAATAGTTACTTTTTTAAGAATTTTTCCGTATTGTTATTAGCAATACAACTAGGAAGAACACCCTTACAACCCAAGAAAGATCCTTTCAAAAAGAGTCCGGTGTGAATATCTCCATTGGACCAAAATCAGCACACACTTCGTTTGCCATCTTAAGCCTGGCCAACCCACTTGTCACATGATTTGGACACATGTCATATGTGCGTCTAACGCAATTCCGCTATGACGAAACTGTCCGCCATTTTTGGTGCCTTATAGAATTTGCACCAAATCTGCCTCGAGATTGGACCATTATTTCAGGCATTGTTTGGGTAGACGGCCTTGTTGTCGCATCTCTCAAAAAACCATAAACTTTTGTGTTAGACCATACCAGAAACAATTTGATCCACTTTCAAAAAATACAATAGATGCAAACATTTCGTAGGTAGAGGACGAAAACACGGGCTGTGGTGGTCGATCTTACTCTGAGACTCGGATGTTGAACGTATAGCACATGTCTGTGACGTCTTTAACAGATGTGTTGAATTGAAATCCTAACCCCATTTTGGGCAAAATATTGCTCATATTTAAAAGTTTAAGTGAGATTTTTAAGAATGTTAGGAGGCTTTATGTCAAGTTCTAAACTGGAGTCTTCTCAATTGCTTAGAGACAGACTGCTGCTTGAAAGAAGGGACTTTTTGATATTAATGCAATAAAACGGGTCCTTCTTATGGATTTTCAAGCATAATATGCCTACTCTGGGGCGCAGCCCTTGATTCTACTCACTGAGGCCTTTATATGATCATTTTTAAGCAAAAAAGTATTTCTGACTAGAAATAATAATTTTGAATCATTTATATGGCTCTTCAACGGGTCTTTACGGTGAGAAATTCATTGCTAAGATCGCACTACCATCAAGTTTTGTTCACTTACTTGTAATTCGACCTACCAATTTTCACATGGACTCGAATTCTAACTCACCATTTCATGAAACCAGATCTACGACCTAGCTTTGATTATCAAAGAAGGTCTTGTGATCTATGGGGTATGATTGTCTTGATTTAGTAATCATGGAACTTTCAAAGAGTTTTTCATTAAGTTAAGTAAAATCCTTCTAATTAGGTCCCAAATACAACAGCGCAGGCCAGAGCACCGGAGAAGATCTGAAGAGCTGCCAAGAAGTTGACGCAAATCCCAAATGGAACAGCATAGCCCCGTATCTTTTTGCTCAGCTCAACTCCACTTGTCTGCAAAGATACCAAAAAATAATGTGGTTATATTTGTATTGATGGGTATCAAATAGGTTCTTAAATTTTTCATCATGTTTCCCACAAAATTGCTACGTTTTTGAAGTTTGTGAAGAAATGGCAGCAGGGAAAGTGATGGCGCTTACTGAACTGATATCTAAAAAAATACCTTTTACTGACAAATTAGAGTAGTTGTTAAATTTTTTGTTTTTTAAAGATTTGCAAAAGTAAACCTATGCTTAAATCATGGCATAATACTTAATGGATGCCACTTAAAAGAATAATTTGATAGCTTGTATCTCCATTCGGCAAGCACCAAAACAGAGGGTTGGAACAATTAAATAATAAACACAGCGATGTTTACTTCAAAGCCTCATTATGTTTCAGTATTTAAACGACCTTAAAGTAATATCTTGACAAGCTGGACCTAAGGCAACACACTAACTGTTTTGACAACCACTCATTCAGCAACTACGATTTATCAACTAGTTCTTCAGGTCGAAACTGCTTCACAGCCAAATGCCCAGTCAAATGCCGAGGTCTCCTTACCGTGTTGTCCAGTGTAGTCAGCCAGTTGTAGGCCTTCTTCAGGTTAGTGTTCTTTGAATTATGACAGGTCTCGTTCATTGATGCATTCTGCCTAAACGATAGACAAACAGGCAAGCTCACCTCATTCGCCACAAGAACTATGGTCAGGTAGATTCCAATTTCAATTAGAGCCAGGATTGTCGTAACTAAGGCAAACTGGACAGAAAAAAGAGTACGTTTGTTTGGCATAGAGTTTGGCAAACTTTCTAGGAATGCTTAATCATTGCAGACTCACAGCTCCTAACATCCAGGGCTTTCTAAGTAGAGCTCCGATACATCCGAAGAGAGAAATGATCATCAAAGCGACGCTGATTGCTACAACAATGGCCACCATAGGAGCACTCCCTGCCTCGTATGCAGGCATGTACTTTAATTCATACGCCACGTAGATGCCCACTCCAAAGACATTGGCACCGAGCACCTGTGTGGGGATGAAAGAGCTGTACAAACAAGAGCACAGTGGGCGCAGTCCAACCACTCTAGGATGACTCAAACGTACTAACCAATATCTCTGCCCTGAAGTTGCTTGCAAGATCACGTATATGGTTTAAAGGGATTGCAGACTAGATTTGGTCCTGACATTACTTCTAATGTAACGCGACATAGAGGTAACCAACATAAAAATATCGGAATTGTTTTCTAGATAAGTTATGGACATCGACCTTTGACATTTAGTCTTGACTTCGACAACTGAAGGGAATGCGGTTTTTTAAGAATGGACTATCGTTTTAATAGAGCTACAGCTTACCAAATATATCGCAGCCAAGGCGATGACCGAAATTTGTGTACACCTCATCTGCGATTCCAACATGGATGTGTCTCGGGGAATGAATTTGTAGTAAATGCCGTGATCACTAGGCCTTGCACGGAAGCGGGCATGATGGCCTATCTAAACATGCGGGAATGTTGTTTTTTTTGCGGGAACCATTAGTTTATAGGAATGTGGGTTTAATAGATTTGAAATTGAGCATAAAGTGTGGAGTTTTTGCAGTATAATGAGTTTTGCGCCAATGGAACAACATCATTGGCCAATATTTACCTAAGTTTTGAGAGGCACTCCTGGCCGAGGCAGCAAGGGGAATCCTACAGACGATATGAGGTCTTGTAAGATTAGGAAGTCAACGTTTCTCCAACTGGCTGACTAATCCTACCTGCTTTTTTAGGCATTAGTGTTTGATAATGAAGTGGTACATGTCTCAGAAGAGTAGGGTGAGTTTGCGTGTATCATTCAAGAATGACCAATGCGCTTGGGATTTTAATCTTAAAAAAAGGTCAAGGGGTTTTAAGCTTGATTAGTCAGGTAGCGAGTTATACTGAAACAGTAGTTGTCAAAAGATGGTGGGCCGCAGATCTCACCGATTAGTTTTAGCCTTGATAATGAATCTGTAAGTGTCGTACGGACGCTTGGCTTTATAGATGCCGTTCCAATGTCCTTCTAAATTCTCATAGGTATGCTAGTGACGTCAAGACCATTCTGATGCGAGTCTGCCGCCAAGTTATGAGTGAAAAAAGTGGTGCATTCTTGCAATTATTGGCTTCGCTGTCGAACAGGGCTACTAGAGTGTATGTATGGTGAGCTTCCATCCTTATAAGTTTGTTAAAATAGGCTCAAGCTGGAATTAATCTCTGCTCGCCGTCTACGCAAAGGCTAACTTATTTGTGACCGCATCAGTTGCAATTCTGGTATTTGTGATACCTAAGCCATTGCAGTCCGACAAAACGCCATTTGTCCCCAAAATCTATCAGAGTTATTTTTTATTCTAACGCCTTGATGTTTATTGGGGAGCCCCAAAGTTTTCCGAACTCGTGGCGACATCATGTCTAGGATGGAGCCAGCTTTGAAACTTGAGTATTGCTGCTCATAGGGTGATGGACGAATCCTGTTCGAAGTTAGTGAACTCCTCACATTTAGCCCTTCCCATTTCATGCTAAAATCAACCTGACTTTCTATCAACCATCAGTAACGACGACGTCGGTTCATAGTACATCCTTATACCTACTTAATACGTCTGTCTCAGTTCATTGTTAGTGCTGAACTGCAGACTTTGAGAACCTATATAAGCACCCGAAACGGTCTGGAGTGTAAGAGGACGCAACAATATTTTGACCTAGACACATATTGCGGTGAGCAACAAGAGCTTTTGGGCTGTCTTGACGAAAGGTAGCATCTTCTTGATAAAGCCTGCTTTTTCATTCACGTGGGCAGATCTTTATGGTGAGATTCGCTAACATTGGTTTCACAATGGCGCAGAACGTTTGCAAGATCTGGTAGGTTATGCAGCAATTACCCAGCTTCGGGCATTTTACTTGCTGTAGACTCACGATAACGACTAGTGGTCATCGCAACTAAGAATGCCAATGACAAATTTGCGGCGGTCACTAATATGTTTACACCGTTGAGACAAAACTACCACCTCAGTCCTCTGTACGAGATAACCGCAGGCTTTAAGGTTTACTTTAAACAAGTCGTCATCATCATAAGCTACGTTACGTGTTCTAAGCATTTATTTACATAGAACAATCAAATTATGCCGCATACTGATAGCAATTCAGTAGCGTTTTATATTCATGTTCATTAATAATCGCTTCCGAGCGTCACCAATTGAGAAAAATGGCGCTGTCGTACAAGTACAAGGCTGCAACATGGCATCCGGACACTCGTAAAGCCGCGTCCAGATTGTACACGAAACATCTGGTGCAGTGCCATTTGGTGTCGGGCGCAACCTTGTTCCACTTTTTTGGACACCTAGACGACTTCCGAATGTGTGACTGGCTGAGACGGCTAAGGGCCAGGTAGATAAACGGAAGTCAGTGTGTAAACACAATCGCTTTGTGCGTGTGTGTGTGTGTGTGTGTGTGCGTACTGTGCACATAGAGCAAAAAGGGGTCGAATTTCGCAAAAATTTCACTGTTATCTCACGGTGGTTAATAGCCAGCAGCTCCACCTGTTCCGCTGATCATCTTGAAGTCGGTAAATGTGCCGACGAGGACTATGAATTGAAGACTATGAAAAATTAGGGGATGATACAAAGGAAGAACGAGGCTTGGTTACTGATACCCAAGTTAGTTGGAGATTAGTAGCAGAGACCAGATAACCACATATTCTACTTTGAACTCCGTACTGTTGGCGTCCAAGTCAAGCTTGAACCCTTGATGTTGCAGCAGTAAACAGGGCTGTTGCTGTGGCGATGCAAAACACTTTTGAAAGCGACAGGTATGCCCCATTCCTGATGGTCGGCGCATATTTCGCCTGTCGGTCAACTTCAAATACCGTTCATCAAATTGTAAACAGCAATGGTGATGAATGAAATTTATTGTAGATGAGGGCATAGGGCACATTAAGGTAAGTGAGCCCTTAGCCGCCCATTAATGTGATAGATGGCCGGTTTAAACATTCAAAGGTGACTGTATGTCTATTAGTGACAAAACCCGACGATTCAGTGTGTTTCCAGCCAAATCAATTTTAAAAAGAAGGTTTTATGCTTTCGAACAACTTCGGGGAAGATGTTATTATGCCCTTCTTTAAAAAGGTTTTTAGTTTGAGTGGTTTTCACCTGTTTCGACCTCGAATAGATCACCTAAGTAGTCAACATTTTAACGCTGATGTCGAATCAAAATAGACCGGTATAGGATGCCTAGATCACACTGACATGATATTTAGCGAGATGATTCATAGCTTTTTTCCTTTTCATTTACGAATCCAACTTCTTTATATTCTCAACCAAATTAAAAGTGTTAGTCTGGCAAAAATGCTTCGTCTTCACTGGTTCCTTGTGTTTACACGCGAATCTAACCATCCACACCAGATGCTTTCCTTCTATGTTTCGATGAGGTGCCAGAAGTCTTTGAAGTGCCGATACACGTGGGCAAGAGAATGTGTTTAACACCACTGCGCACCATTTGGAAAGGGTAAGTGATGTCGGGGATTTTCCGCTGCGCCGCCGTCACAGTACGTATTTGCCTGTAGTCCCATTCATTACAGATGTTTAAAAGGGAAGGGAGACTTAAATAGTATTTCTTTTTAAGGCGAAGTGGCCTGTTCAAATCTGATCTTGCTCACTTACTTGCCATGGGGATAGTTGTGAGTCTGTGGGTAATTAGCTGTCTTCGTGGATCCGTCAGTCCTCATTATTTTGATTTTCATTTCAGTATCATGGCTTTTCATTTACGTTACTTCTGCTGATAATCCCCGGCTCTTCTGTGATAAGGAATCGGGAAATTCTCAGATGCTGCATTGGTGTGATGGCAGAAAAAAAGAAACCCGATTGAGACAAATAGCCTCTGGAACACCGTTGATGTATGCTATGGGTACGCGAGAGGTTATCGAATCTCCGCCCCTTACAGGCAATCACTGATGGTTCAGCATTTATTGACGATTACACAAACCATCACATATTTATCCATTAGTATATAAGAAACACCCATTGGAGGATATCGTTTGCATCAAGCGGTTAAAGACTAGAAATTTGTTGTAATGCAGTTTGAAAAGAGATTATAACTGACTTAAAAGTAATCTGTCTTATTGGCTTGATGAAGCATCAATTAATAGCTGGTTTCATTGTAATGGCTGGCCTATAGGAGTGGCAATGAAGAGCGTTCTAGGCAAGGTAAAAAAAGAAGGAAGACTGTTTATAAATTAAATGTAGTTTAAATGTAATTTAGCTACGTCAATTCTTCAGTCTCTTCGATGTTGGCTACCGTCTTTATGGTAAGACGTTGTTTATATCAATCCCATCAAGAGCCCATCAGCGCAGTTTTACTCTGGCGTAAATAACTGAAAGGTTCTTCTCCATAACAATTTAATATTGCGCCCAACTGGTGGCTGCAAAGCTGGTTTTCAATTCGGAGAGGGTATTAGCCTCCACCACCAAATTAGCTTGAGGTGCTAAAAGTAGCACTACTTCACAGAAGGTCTGGACTACTTATGACACCAGCATGAGCGCTGAAATGCTAGGAAGGATAAAATCTATACGGTTTAGTAACTAAGCAACCTAATTTTGTTTTAAAGAATTGGAAATTAGAAATTCTCGCTCCACAAGGTGCGGAACTTGAGTTAGATAGTAAGGAGTGCCGTGTTAGTTTTTTTAGAACTAATGAGAAAATCTGCTGAATAGACTTATCTATTAGGTTAGCATTGCATAGGGATGTGCAAAAGAGTGTTTTAAGACTAGGAAAAAAAGCTCAAGGAAGACCATTTCAAGGAAGCTACACAGTCTTTGTTTAAGTGAATCCAAATTTCGAACTCTAATGAATGACCGAGCGGCATCAGAGGATAGCAAAATGTTGAACAGTGGTCATGATACTTGTACGGGTGCGAAGAAGAGGTTGAAGAAAGCAATAAAGCGGTGGAGTGGTCGGACTCCTCTTTTATGCGCATACGTGATAGCAGCTAGAGCATGAGAAGCATTGGGGGTGATGGTCAACTTCGCCGAAGGAAAATTTATCGCTGCCTGTAAGCACACCAATTCCCCATTTAAATTTCTACCAAATTTACGTCAGTTAAGTAAGATAACTTAGAGTAGTTCAGTAATGCTCTGATTTTTAAATGTTGGGCGCTAGGCATGTGACCTCCCTAGAACCGTAAATGATTAATTTTAAGCAGTGTAAACAAAAACAAAAAAGAATGTTTTTAAAAACATTTAGACCCTTAATGTTTTGTGTTTCGAAAAATTGCGTCCAGACATGCAATTTGTTTGTGAAATTTAAGTGTGATTTTCCTGCTTTAAAGCGACACAAAGAATCTGGTTAGTTAAATTAAAATCATGATTAATAGGTATTTCGAATTCATCTTCTTTCTATTGGGCTACTTTGCCACCAACAGGAAAGGGAAGGGTTCATGTTGTTGTAATCGCCTTCTGACTAGAATTCGACTAGGTCACTGTGCAACTATGGTTGTTTTATGGGAGAAATGTGAAGGCGATTTGAAAGTTTCGGTTTCGTCAACGACTAACTCACTTAACTGTTCAATGGCTGGTTTTGCTGGGAGTCCCGCGATCAATGTCCAATCTACAAGCAAAAACTAGAGATGGTTTTGAATCAGTGAAGGTAGATATTTACTTAAAAGGAACATTACGGGTGCTTGCAAGTTTCTCCCTTCTTATACAACCATCTTGAATTGAATCGCTCAATGTCCGCAGCTCGAGGTGTTGATGAGGGAACTACCAACAAGCACAGTAGTGTTGCCAAGGCCTCATATATGACTGAATAAAAGTGTAGTTCTCCAATACATCTCTGAAGACGAAAGAAGACATAATGCTTAAGCGGAATATATGCATATTCGGCACACATATTCGGCCCACCCAGTGAAGGGAAAATGACTGACCAGATGGCCCATAATACACACCGAGTGTTAAGCAGGCAGTATACGCATTACTAAAGGAGGCTTAAAAGTAGCAGCTGAGGTTTTTTTGAAATTGAAATAAAAATCTAACATCTTGCTTAACAACGCATGTTTCTTTTGACATTTATCTTACCATTCCGTTATTTCAATCTGGTCGAACTCCCCATTTAACTCTGCATTTGATTAAAATCCTATTTAGAAGAGAAGCTCAGATCCATGTACCGGCACAAAATGTTTGCCCTTTTTAAGATGAGATGAACCAACTGAGACTTTCAAAGTTGCACTTATAGTAATCTTCAAAGAAAGTGATTTTCGAGACAAACGAGGGTGATATTTTACACGGAAGAAGCTGACTCACTGGGGCTTTGAAGAAGTGCGCACATTTTATGACCTCCTGTAAATCAACTCGTCCTTTGGCTCGTTTCCAGCACGCATTTATCAGATGCCCCTCGCTTACCATTATCATTAAAAGATATTATCATTTCGGACATAAAGCACAACAAAAGTTGCTGCTTTGGTATTTCCGAGGCGCGTCAAATGGTGGACAAACCGAGTAAACAAAGGTGCACGAAAGTATAACACGGGGAAGATATTTCCCCAGTGTTTTGATTTTCCTTCAAAAAGCAAATTTTTTTACCGAGGTGGTATCAAAGGCGCTTGATAAGTTCTATTTGTTCATAACTAAAAATAGCACTTCAATGGAGTTAAATTACTTCACAGTTCAGGTATAAATAAAGAGCAATTATTGTTGTACCATAGACTGTAAAATTATATCATGTTAAGGTCGCATGCTTCTAGTATCTACATCGAGAAAATGGTCAAAAAAGCTGTGGGTAGTTAATAAGATAGTTTGATATGTCGAAAAACAAATAGATGGATGGGAAGGTAGGACAGTAGGTCGGTCCCTCCTTCCGTTCAATTATGCGAGTGGACAGATCACAGTCGCAGTTGTTGCTTGGACTTCAATGGGTGATCTATTCAGCCTGTTCGAACAGCAGTTCTCTAAGTAAGTAGTGATGCGCGCCATAGAGGTGGGCAGTACATGGATGGTTATGCGTGCAACGAGAACGAACAATGACGCGTCGATTGGCTTAACGGACGCTGGAATGCAGAAGCCATTTCTCATCACAATTTATCCAGTCAGCAGACAGTCTATGATGCATGCCGAGATTTATGACGTAGACAGAAGCAATGCAGAGCCAAGTGATAGACTGACTTTGAGGGTGTAACTGTCGTTACTTTGTGCCTGACGCGGCATTCGCTCAGCTAGCACCACAACTTTCCCCTCTCGGGTGGTATGGAAGTAGACAAGGCGTTTCGTCACCACTCACACTACACATAACTGAGGGTGCCTCCTTAGTCACGTTCAGGAATATGGAGAGCACCCTCCTCAAGGTGATGAGATGCCTGTGTTTGAGTGACTTTGCTACCAAAATCAAATTGTTCCTCCAGTCAGTGCATTCTAATACCGCGTGTCCGTCTCACACGGCTGACAATGAGTTACCTCAGCGAGATTTTGAACCGAATCCACAAAACAGGTAAGGTTGAGTCGTGACGTGGGAGTTGGCTCAATACCTTGGGGAAGTAGAAGGGGGAGGGGCACAATACAGAGTAGAGTGTTGTGATGATGATGATGATGATGATGATGATGGTGGTGGTGGTGGTGGTGGTGGTGGTGGTGGATTGAGCAAATGCCCATGTATGCTCCATAATGCCTGCATATCAACAATTGCATGCAATCCACACGTCTCTACAAGTTCAAACGAGTCGTTACAGGAGACCTTAACGGAAACTGTGTGAACCTTTTGGATACCTCATACACTACGTTCTTTCTTGCACCTCACCCTCAGTTAATTAGGCACCCGACACGTAAACATCAATTAACGCCTGCCATTAATCAGGGCTTGCGAGGATTCCACAGCCGCATTCTGCTTACCCTGACCTTCTTCCCTTCTTCCTTCCCTCCCTCTCTCTTTGCGGGCTCTCCTCTCGCCCCCTAGAGTTGAGGATTCAGCTGGGTAAGAGACTAAGTCGCTCCGTATCCACACAGCTACCTCAACCACCGTTGCAGTCGCCCACTCTCTCATGAACAGCTGAGCATCTCCTCCCCCTCAGTACACCGTGGACGGAGGAGATTGGCATAACAGAAGGCGCTTTCCTCTCAGTGGAACAATGCCCTACACGAACTTGTATAGCGACCGACACGCCACACAGATCTAGACCCTTTCTCCCGACTTCACTCTCTCCACCGCAACCATCACAGTCTGCACACTTGCTCAGCGCCTCCCACAAGTCAGCTTCGCACTTGCATGTTCGGTTGAATGTCCGTATAAGTACAGCATCACGAGTTCCCTTCCTTTCCTCACCCGAACACCACTAAGGTGGGGCGTTCGTATCTGGCAACAGTAGGATTTACTAAAAACACAGGGTCGATTGGTCAGAGAAACAAGAGGTGGGAAGAGGAGGAGGAGGAGGAGGAGGAGGAGGAGGAGGAGGAGGCGTGTGGGGCAAAATATTCTTGTTGGCATTAAAAAAGTGGCATCATTGGTTGCATTTACAGGGCCTTGCACACACCCAGCCGGTAGCAGCAGTTGGGACAGGAGTGATCCACATCCTTAAAGTTCTTGACGTAGAAGGGAATCAAGCAGCAGCCCAGTATGCCCCTAAAATGTCCACAAGTGCAATCATTACCTCACTTCTTTCCTTTCCTTTTCTTTCCTCCTTCCCTCCTCCCTGCCCTCATTTGGGTGGCTTTAAAAACAGGAAAGGACAGACACTTGCGCCCCACCTCCAACTCCACGTTCTCACACTTCATCAATCATGTGGTCGTTTGCACGGTCAAGGCGGTAGTTTGGGTGAATAAACACTTCATCCCCGCGTGCCTCGGATTCCACTCCCTGAAGTACCGACTAGGCAATGAAGCATTTTATCGCTTCTTTTCATCTTTCGCTGCACATCTTAAGGCGACTCAACTTTTTACCCCATGAAGGAGTCGCATCAACCGATGATTCACAGAAGGTTTGGTGTTTCTTTCACCACTGGTGTCCTATCTCCGAGAGAGACGGACCACCATGGCTTCGACACCTCATTGCTCACCGCCTTTTTTGTCGGCTATCCTAAATTGGCCAAAACATCACGTCATGCATTTGTAACACCGGATGCAGGTGAGGAGATTGGGACGCCTCAGGGCTCACGTCTCGCACCTGTGAACCCTTAAGAAAGCAGCGCATTCACACGGAAAGCGATATTGCGGCAATCTCCGGAGGAGGTTTGCCTCCACTTTCCAGTTGCATTATGGTCAAAGCCCCATCGTTAGCTTGTCATGCCATAATTCATACTTACCTATAACCGCTTGACCACTGGAGGCTTTAACATGTACAGATTACGCTCAAATTGAACGCGCCTTGTCATCTTAATGCCAATTGTCGCCGCTAATGCTTGCTTAGTTGACACGAGAAAATGCAGCGCCCCCAACAACTCGACAACCCTATTCGATGCAATTACAACACACTTATGCAATCTCACTCATCGAATTTCAAAAGTTGTCCATAAAGTGACGCTTTTTCACACACTTCACCTAACCATGCAAGACGCCTCCGTGACTGACGGAGGAGATGATACAGTGGTTCTTCATCTACCTCGCAATTCATTTCGGTAACAATATTGGTCGGGAGATGGAGGAAGGAAGGAGGCGTGGGGGAGTGAACTCACCCAATCGCAACACATCCAGCACAGGAGAGCCAAACACACAAACCATTTCTGTACGTCACGTTGGAGACGACCTCCGCCTCACAGTTGGGACACTTGGTGAGAGTGGGAGTCCTGTGGTGGACCACCGGTTCAGAGACCACTGGAGCTGCTGAAAAGGACACAAAGAAGGAGGCAATAGGCGATAGGCTTACGCATCCTGCTTCTTTGAAGTCACAACGCCTCTCACAGCAGTGGCGGGACATATTGCTGAGTCATTTTGCCTTGACGAATGCGTTGGCACTTTCCCTGTCTTCCGCAGTTTTGACTTATTCATGCCATTCACCTAACTCTCTACTTCCTGGCGTTGTAATAATGCTTATGTATACTCAGCAGAAGAAGTAATTCCTGCGTGTCTTTTCAAGGATAAAATCCTTGCCGTGATTTCGAGTCCCACTTTCTAGAGTAAAGCCTTTGCTCTGACCTTGATCCATCTTGTTGTTCAATTTAGATTTGCTGCATTGCTGATTTCCAATTTAGTCGGTTGTTAGACATATTATATGGAGCTAATTCCACCGTTTACACCCGTCTGGCACATCGGATATTTTAGAACCCTTAAGTCGATCTTATTTGGTCACATACAGTTGTCGTATTTCTAGTGCTTGCCTGTGGTTTTGCTGATTCCATATGTACTCTTTCAATTAGTCAAAAATGTTGTGTAGCCTAATTTTTAAAGAATTAATTGTCAGTTTTTAATCTTTTGATCTCATTTGTTTATTTGTTCGTTATTTATTTAGGACAAGACTGTACATCACGGATGGACCTCCTGATTCCAATCGAATTGTATTTGTTGAAGCACGAATTAACATGGTCTCTGATAGATTCATTACCCTTGGCAATTTCTGTCTGGAAGAGGAGATAAGATTTTCATCACCACAGAAACTTACCAAAGAGCCCATCAGCGGCGTCATTAGCACACTTAAATTAGGCATACGTATTTACTAGACAGGAAAATATGACCTACTTTCTGATGATTAAATAGCCCCAATAGATGTCAGTTAAAGCGCGAAATCGGTGGACGTGAATCACCAGACCCTTTGAAACCAATATCTTGCTTATTTAGCGCGATATCTGATCAGTGTTTATGGAGCTTTTCTAATCAGAACAACGTTATCAAGGGGCATTTACCTTTTTCAAACGGTAACTAGTGTTGACCTTTCCGAGGGCCCTTCAGCATTAAGAAAAGATGCTGGCATTTTGGGAAGGTGGATGAAGGGATGGCCATAAAGACTTACCCGGCGGTTCGTCGCGAGCAGCCGGAGCCGATGCTGTCTGAGACAATCCTTTTCCTTCGGGCGACGGACTCGGAGCACCTGAAGGGGAGGATATTAAAACGATTTGTGGTACTAAGCATTCAGTAAAATAAAGCTAACTCACGATCGCTACTTAAGAAACATCTCCTAAATGCTCTTCTTAAGAAAGGTATCAAATCATTCCCAGTGGTATTAAAGGGGCAGAGCATGGTTTTAACTTCCTCATGAAATTCCTGGTTCTTTATTCCCATTTTTTCTATCTAGTCGTGTCTAAGTTAGCATTTAACCTTACAAGCAAGAGATATTTGAACTGGCACACATGTATCTTAAATGAACTGTACTTTTGCAATGGCATGGATTCAATCACTAAAAACAGCCCCAGGATAAAATGTCCTAGTGCCAGCAGCTAAAAAGACAGTATAAATAGGCTAAAAAATTGCCGCAAATGGGAATAGTTTGGTCAATAAAATAGTTTATTAATACACAAACGACGCACTTAAGTATTACGCTTTGCTATCGAAAGCATTATTTGATGCAACTTAATGGGAATATCTCGTGTAAAGCTAATGAATTTGTACCAATTCTTAGCTCGCGTGAGTTTCAACGACGATAACTTACACACTGCTAGGGCTTAGTATAATAAGTCAAAAGGAAAACATACGCGGTTTAACTTCTTCCTCTGAATTACTTAAGGCTAAAAATAAAAAAAGGACGTAAAAATGAAGTAATCCATTAAAGCGATTCTTCTTGAAACGAGCACAAAATATCATATGCAAGTAATATTTATAGCGAGCGTGTTGATAGATAAACTTATTCCTATGAGATGCTGTGGGCACTTTTTAACAAAAATGCATATTTTATGCATCAAAACTTCTAAAAAATTTAAACAAAAAAACATGTGTGAATAAAATATGCAAACTGCTACCAAAATTTGGTATCCAAGAGACAAAAATTTAAAAACATAAAAACTCCAATAACAACTTCGAGCCAGTGGAAGCTGACAGGTCACCTTTTTATAAGCATCATAACAACTATTTTACTTGGTTTGGTGTGCTACCTTAACAGTTTTCTTTTCAATCTATACCAGCAAAAACAAAGAGATTTATCGATGAGAAGGGTGTTCAAAATAGGTATCATTTTGCATAGAAACTCCCTTACGGTTCTTTAACTCATAAAAAAATTCAAATTTGATAGGCTTTAAAAGATCTTTTAGACGAAAAATTACCTGGAGAAAAAGCATAGTCCCCTCTGATGATAACAAGGTCTAATAATCATCCACTTTTTACGAATAAAAATGGGACAACCATCAATACTATGCAAGCACGAAAATACGTAAAACAAATGTGCTATTCTACTTTATAGTAATGGTCAAGAGTAATGAGTGTTAACTTTTAAACCTGAATGAACAGAGACGTACAAGACATCGCGTATTTTAAATGATCGACAAGTGACAAAACCCGCATCCTTGATGAGTTTAAAGCATCAATAATCTTTTTGAATACTTTCCTAAGCCAAACAAAACTTTGAAGAATGCTTCCCGAAGCATGTTTGCTTTTATTTCTAAGAGCTTTAGGTGAAAAGTTTAATGGCATTTTGCGTTCCATAATGTCCGGTTAATGAAACATGAATAAATGAGTGCTCCGTTGTGTCTTAATTTAAAAATAAGACCTCATCGAGTAAGCACCTGTGCTATTCATTATTTTGCTTTTCTCAAATAACCACAAAATTGAAACAAGGGAAAACTCTGGCTTTTTAAGTGATTGCGCTTCCACTGTAATACTTTGTCTGTTCGAACTACCGGTTTCGGTCACTTGAGTGGCCATATGGTACTAGCCGATTGGCCGGCCCCCGGGCCGTGCCAACAGCCCCCAAGCTCTCTGTTTCCAGAATATATGTTCTGCCCCAATACTATGCCTTCTTTTACCTTAAAGGGAGTCTCGGGACGCTACATTGGTGGCAGCGGAAAGCGGACCCGACTTTGATGGATTTTATCCTGCTCCATGCCGCTTCTGGCAAATTTTGGCGGTGTGAAAGAAGTGCATGTGCTATGGATGGAAGAACCTCAGGTATCTCGTAACAGAAGGGCTGAGATCGACGTCAAGCTTCGGCACCTCCCTCTTTCCCGTGTTCTGCAAGGAAGCTATTAACAACTGAAGCGACACTAGCCGTGAATTCCAAGCCCAGTGCAACTGCCGAGAAGGATCAGTGATGTTTTGGTCAAGCATCCTCTGTAAGCTCTCTCTCTCCTGTTCTCAGATGTAGAATGTGCAGGACGCCATTCGATAGCATCGT
>MIEF01006284.1:0-19396 GCA_001870725.1 Taenia solium
CAGTGAGCACGCGTGTGTAGGTGGAAGAATGAAGACGGTGACTGAGTCACTCGGTCGACTCAGTCACGTGTGTCTACTGGTGGCTCGATGGTCTCTGACCTGGGCTGACCGGCTAACACAATAACCAGCCAATTAGAAGGGTGTGACTAAGCGAGGCGTGGTTTCTCGAGTGCTTCCAGAAAGTGCTACGAGTGTAAGGAAAAGCCTTTGCAATTTGGATAGGGACGACGTCTCGGGGATGAAGGGCACCCATCAAAAAACACATTTTTCACGATCACAAACGTCCGCCTTTACCATTCAAATAGTTTGGTCAGTGAAAGACGGGCATTCGAATTAGCAAATTAACCAGTGAGTGGGTGAGCTATTCAAGGAACAAATGGTCAAATGAAATACTTCCTGTTGCAAATAAAAGAGAAGTTGCACCAAGGCCGCTGCAGCCACTGCCACATCCACCATTACAATCATCATCACATGGTGTTAAAAGTAGATTTGAGCCAACATATTATCCTCTCATTGGGCATGATGCCAAGCATAGCTCGGGTTTCGACATTTGTAACAAGGGGAACTTGAATTAACATTCATCCAGCATCCATCCTCCCAACCCTCATTTTACTGTACTTTCTAATTCTATGCCTGTCTACAATTCCTATCCTCCAGCAATCCACATTTTCATTTTAGGGCCTCGCCCAATCAACGCGTCGGAGAACTCTCCGTCCTGCAGCGTCAAAGCAAATGTCTGCCACGTTCTGGTCATGCGTTCCATCCTCAATAAATGAGCCTGCACGCACTTACGCCCACAGGGCGCATACCGATACGTGGGCCAAGTTCTTTGTCTACTGATTAAGCATTGCCCACTGAGCTTGAGAAATCAACGCTGATACAAGCTCACGTGCAAGCACTTCATCCTGTGTGAATAGGTTATTTTGAAGGGGCGGTGGATGGCTCGGTTTGCTTTGTTCTACCCACCGAGTGGAGCTGCTATGTTCGTTGACACATCTCCCTACTTCAAGTTGCCTCCAAAGTCGTGTTCTCCTCTTGCCCCCCATTTGATGCGTTGTTCCTCCAGTTGTCAAACAGCTTTGATCAACCCCTGTTGTCTGCTTGTACATGCGAGCACATTGATTGGGCTGTCACAATCTTGACACTCTGCAGCTGCTACTGCCACTTACAACAACTATTGCTCTCAAACGGTGGTTGCATCATTCCGTGGCAATCTTTCCACTCCACTCATTATATTCTTCGTTGCCTCACTTTGTCTTTGAATTGTGGTCGAACTCTTTTATGTGTATTAGCAAAAGGATGTCATGTGGGCTTGTGCGAACCCACCTGTAGTGTTTATGCTGTCAGTCAGTGAGTGATTTGTGAATGCAATGCACAGCCTGTTGCTAGCTGTTACATTTGTGCTGCGATAAACATAACGGCATGTGATGGAGACGAAAACTAGGGATGCGAAGAGCTATCATTCGATAGTGAGAGGTGGGCTCACAATAGTTGCTTCTTCTATTTAATAAGCTTCAATGGATAGGTGTGGTACAAGGCATATTTCCTCCTCCCAATTATAAAGACTGAGTTGTTCAGTGATTGCGCAAAATGCACGTGAAATTCGTTAATAAACGTTATCTGTCAAAATAAAGGAAGACAGAACTGTCAGCTACTTGCAGTTGGTAGTTTTGGAACTAAGTGGTGCAGTTTATTGCTGTGACGTGGAAATAGAAGACCCTTACTGAAAGCATGGTTGTTTGAAACGCTCAAAACCTAGGAACTTGAAAAAGTGCATTTGAGGCGTGTATGTAACCAAAGCTTATTAAAATCTTTCTTTGAGAAGGAATGATTGCAATTAGAATGATGTTCTACATTTTGCCATTGGGATCGCCGGGGATGTCCTGCGCCCTAACAACATCCATGTGTGGGCATGTACTTACAATACTTGGAATGGAAGTGTCTGGAGCCTTCCGATTGCGTGGCAACTTCTGCGAGGTGGCGTAGTAGGTGCGGTCTTGTGCATTCCTTCCCTCCTCATCAGGAGCAATCACGTTAGGTGCAGTTATGGTGCGCAAAGGCTTATTCCAAGCCGAGGTTAAAGCCATCACATTCAACGTGCGTGCTGACTTTCACACAATGACCCGTAAGGTCATCTGTATATTTTGGTGAACTCCTTAACGGATTTAGCCCACGTTGAATGACGTGGAGATAAACCTCAGGTTCAAATGTCTGCGTGAGTCCATTTTAATTAATAGACCGTAGGTCGTGTAAGTTGTGAGTGGAATATTTCATGCCAGACACCACTAAGTATCAGCAGGTAGGATAGTTGTGTGGGCAGTTGTTTCGACCCCATTGCCCTCCCAACCAACTGGTCAATGTCCACAGGCTGCGTGTTTAAGCATATACGCTAGACTGAGGGGAATGGGTAGAAGAGACCTTATCATGAGGCGTTCGAGACAGATTTTGAGCCACCTCAGCAATATATTTAAGCCTACGTACTGCAGATCGTTGAGACTTGACACCAATCTATCTCTTAGAATCAGTATTAGCCGAATTGATTTGCACCTCACACTAAGATCCGCCATTCAGATGCCACAGATTGATGGCGCGAATCTCCACAAAATTGGGAATTCCATAACTGTGCCAAACACAGTCTTCTGCCACTGCATGTGCCACCACCAACACCCAACACAATCGGTCAACAAACCAATGGCATGTGGTGCCACAGTGTGCACGAGCGCACGATTCGATTTGCAGGACAAAAACAAATCAAATTCCAGGCTCACACGAGTTTACAGCACTCATATAAGTTCAGACAGGATGAGTTGTAAGTGGAACGCATTTCTGCACCGGAGATGTCGTTTCAACACTGTCTCATTCGGATGGTAACCTCCATCGTGCATAGTCATTCCGCATTGACGATAGGTAAGATACTCACCTTCCATTGCTTTGCTCTGCTCTGCATAGCATACGCATAGATAATCCAACAAGAGTAGATAATGCTCACCAACATCCGAATAGCTGAAAACTGCCAGTGATGACTCAATCACTTCCTCCCGTTTCCGCTCACATCACTTCCCATTTCATCACAATTAAATCGATGTGACTACCAAGTTGACCTATTCGTTGCCCCAGTACTTCATCTGGCCTTCTCCTCCCTTTGACCTCTCCATGTTAACTTTGAAAGTATTTTTGCATCCACATCTGTGTGTCAGTGAGCAGGACTTTGCTTTGCTGCTTTTGTTAGTAGCGTATTTTATCAAGTGGCACGTCTTTCAGGGGGCGAGAAAACTAAGAGACAACTCTGTCCTCAAACTACAACTCAGAAAGTCAGGCAAGTCGCAGATGGGCAATGTATCTTAGACTGCCTTACCTATGACTTTATCACTGTTTTGTAAATGTGCACTTAGATCTGATGGTTTCTCCTTCACCTATCCATCGTCACTCTACAGTTGTGGCGATCAAGGCCAAATATGGCCATGCACTATTGTAGATGATACTTCATTGTTTACAGCTCCATCTTATATACATCCGCTAACAGGAAGGGACATATCAGGAACACGAATTGAACTTGAGTGGAATTAACCCAGTCCTGCAAACATAATTCCCCAACCTAACCAGTTAACTTGTTTCAAAGATGGGTAAAATGTGCTCGTCTTATATTGACACAATAACCCATGTCAAAATCAATCGAGTAAAATAGTAATTCCTTCGTTTTGATTGACAGCATTTGTCCCATCACCTCCTGTCTGCAAAGCCGAAGAATGGGAAACTTACAACGAGGCTATTGGGATTTTGGACTTACTGATACACAATTCCGTGGACGTCGAAGGAGATTGAGGTGGTTCCGAGGCCTTGAGAAATATTGGCTGTCTCCATTCACAAAATTCGTGGCAATCTGTGGTCAGCGTCAGTGCTAAAGAGCGAGAATACGAAGTGGGGGAGTGGACCTGTCAACGAGATATGCAGTCAGAATGCGTGGACGCGTGATGCCCGATAGTTTCAGCTCGTCAACTGACCCTTGTTAGTTGAGGCGATACAGGCAGGTCTGTTTGCTTTCTAACTCTTCCCGACCTACTTGTATGCGCTCGCTGTTCATTCCACATCCAACAACATCCCAAGGGATATGCACACTTGGGAACCCACTTCAAGTGGGATGAAGTAGTGATCAGGTTGTCTCCTAACAAACAAAACCATTTTATTCATTCTGTATCGTTCAGATCTCATTGTAGCAGCCTATTAGCGCGTGCTACACAATCTATGGCAAATGCTGAGCCGAGACAGATCGTTTTTGCTGCTGTTGGCATTATGAATAGCAAAATCACTTTCTTTTGTTGAGAGAATGCATTTTGACATTGCAGCATATAGATAGGCTGCAGAAGTGTGCAGTGGACCCCTAACAACGTTCCCATCCATCTTGCTAAATATTTCGCCTTCTGTGACGACGTCTGTGGACGTTGATGAACCATCTATAAGTCACTCGCCTTTCTGATTGGCTAGTTACTGCATTAGTGTTCCGTTAGCTACACTTCGCGTGGGCTGTTGGTCATTTTAATCTCAAGTCCTGTCAAACGTGGACAAATTCGGCTACCCAAGTAGACTGAATATGACCGACATAGTCTCCATTAGCTAGCTATCTGTCCAGTTGACTCTATCACCAGCCGACTTACTTGCAAGGTGTCCCAGGTTGTGGTACTTAGCGACTCACGTTATTGCACGAGAGCTTACTTTTCACTAAATAACCCAATTAAGCTGAAGTTGATTGGCAGCCCCCTTAAGAACCCCCTTATAAGTACACACTGGGTGTGTAAGCGCAGGAAATTTGAGCCTACTATCAACAACAGAATGTCTGTGTCAATAGCTGCAATGGGTATTTGCAAAAGGGACGATATGGCAGTTTTTCGCCATAATTACTGCAAATTGCAATAAATCAGTCAATTTACAAAGAAAGAAGTGACAAAGTGTCTTGATTGGGATCAACACGAGTTGCGAATAAATGTAGGGCATGCATGTTAGCACGATTGCAAATATCGGGCGAGACCCACCAGTCAGGAAGGTTACAAATTTCCGATATGGATTCTAAAGTTGCAAATGCTGATTTGAGGTGGATATTCCTAGTCGAGGAAGCGGCAGGGTTCGCAACAGGCCCTTACTTTGACGTTGAAGGTTAAAAAGTCTGTGTGGTAGCCCATTTTTAACGGCTGAGAAAGTCGGGGCAGATTTTTCAATTTTGTGCATTGCAGAGGTTGCAGTAGTACCAAAAGTCATGTCAGTTGCAGTCTACGGTGAATGTAAACGCCGAGAGGGATTATCTATGCAGGCAGCTATCTCTGTAATTGTATTCAAGCCGAGGCCTTTCCTACATGGTGAAAATTGACACATAGACGCCAACTAAGTGCTAGCCGTGAATCATGGTACATTTTTACTACCGTACTGGTTGCATAAGATCGAGCATTCAACAGCGAGAAGTAGCATTGAACATTTAACAAAATTATAAGTAGCATGCAAATTTTCGTCCGTTTTAATTTAAGCCAATCATTTTTTGGTCTACCTACTGTTATTGAAAACGTGAGTAGCAAACAAGATCTCGCTATTTATATTTCTATGCATTAGCAGTAAAATGACCACAGAATGTCAACATTTCATCAGTCTAGTAGCCCCAGGTGGAGTCGTCGGGATTGTGGTACAAAATATGCAGATCGGTATTCGCACTCTTGTAACTGTAAACGAGTCCACACCTATCTATGTCCTTTAGATGTGAATGTAAGTTATCATTCCCCATAATGCGAGTATTTTATAATTCTATTTACCACAATCGTTTTTATGTCATGACTCAGCCTTGAGTGATCGAGGAGGAAGGACTAATCTGGCGTTAGTTGTGGCATAGTTACCTTCACAAAAGCCCTGCGGATTCCAATGTAGTCAAATTACACCGAGAGCTCAAGTTGGTCGTGCACACCGGCAGAGTTGGCAATAATCTGTATCGGCTTGAGATAGGTGAAGTGATGGAAATTTCTTGAGAAGATATGAACACTTTCCTACTAGATAGCTTTTAGAGAGCGTTCGGCCCTAGAATTTAACTGGTGGATCCTATGTCATGTGCACCGTGTAAGGGTCGATTGCCTGAAGTTCCACAATCCGAGGAACACCAAGTATCATCATACCAGGAGGAGTAGGTGCACTCGTGAAGGTGAATGACTATAAAATTAAAAGTTAGGCATGGAATGCAATGAGTGCTTAACTGCTGCCGATTACATATGAGTGGAGAGGTAGTGAGTGGAAAGGACACAGACGCGCCTCCACTGTTTCAAGCACCAAAGGATAGGCCATCTTGCTGAAACTGTCAAGCAGCACGAGTCCACGAACTGTGACTGTATGTTTCGTTGGTGGTTCTACTTCATCCATTTCATATTCCCTCTCTTCAGTAGTGAGTTTGACTCCAGATTGCCACGGATTTTGGGAATCGAGACTGCCAATTTTTCTCCCCAACCTCGAGGACACTGAAATCGCCTTTGACGCCAGCACGATTGTGTATCGGTATGTTCGAAATCCAAATATCCCTGTAGCAATTTGCATCAAATGTCGGTGTTCTCCTGGTCACGATGGTGGACAAGAGGTGTTTTCACGTAAGCAGCATCCAAGCTAATGCCATTTGCATTTACTTTATAGGTTTTGCATATTCTTTAAATCGAAATGTAGTTGGTAGAGCTGGATTATGGGTATCAAATGGGCCACTACCATTCAGCTATGCAGTCGTGTTCTTTACCTGTACCTGAATCATCATCACACTCCCAAGGCGAGTAATTAATGATTGCACCTAGACTTTGATGTAGTCGCTTTTATGTGCCATACTGGTTTCGGTACGAGTAGGAGCACAAGCACAAGGTACATTGCTGGTGACAGGCTGACTAAGACATGGTGATAGAGGTGGATCAAGGTCTTTTCTTAGTGTCTTTAGAGGAGAATGAACTTAACTGCGATGTTTTGGGACAGGCAAGTATTTTCCGCTATGATGGACACTTGTATGAAGTAGAAGCACAGACAGTCAAGTATGCCCAAGCGGCGTTGGAGTTCCCATAGCTAATGACCAATGTACCTGTGCCTTCGTGATAGCCAGTGATTCGAGAATTCACTTTGGCTGTTGGACGTGATCATCTGATGATCTCTGTTATTACAAGAATTTATTTTTATTATAACCAGTCTTCCTTCAGTTTACACATTTCTCTCTATAAAGTATGATCATGCAACCCAATTTTTGTAAGCGGGCAATTGGCCTGAATCCTATGGCTTCCCGACACACATACTTACCAGAGGAATTCGAGGACTAGAGCTGATGACCTCGTCAAATAACATGTGGTGTGCAAGTAAGCCCAACAGCCGAACATTGGTGTTTGAGTCACCCAGTCAGCTCCGTCACGCGTTCGAGCTAGCAATTGACACTGAGAATGGCTGTCATCAATATTATTTAAAGTACTTCTAATGCAGAGGCGTTTTCTGACACCTCCACAGTCATTGTCACAAAAGTAAAGGCGTCAACATTAGGATATCCACCTCTGATTTGCAGCGGCCATGGTTCAAAGATTAACTTCTACTGTGGTAATCGCCGCACCCAAGGGTATGGAATTTACTTCAGCTCTTGCAACCATAACAGACGAATCTACTTTGACGCTTGATATCAACATGACGAGGCGATTTCCTTTGTCGCCTTTCCATCATCACAATTATGGTGTCTGTTTAATCCAGCTAATCACCCCGTCTACGACATCTGCCATGACTTCAGCGTTCACCGAGACAGAAAGCATGCAATAACCCCTACTATTGCCACTACCAGCAAACCTACTTCGACCCTTTCATTGTCCACGAAAATTCCACCCAAATCTCATCATCCGATAATTATGAATGGGCGATTCCTCTTCAACTATTAGGAAGCCTACTTCAGATCCTTCTGTGACAATTGACGGAGCAGCTTCAATTTTGTGCGAAACATGCTCAGGTTACCTACCTCAATGCCTGCAGTCACAAAATCAAAGTGATATGCATTGTTTTCTGTCATCATAATAAGTGAGGCATCTGCTTTCTCGTTTGCAACCTCCGTAAATAAGGGTTCCGCCTCGACTTCTTCAATCACCATGAATGGGGAATCTGCATCAACTCCTGCTTCGCACACCATGACTATGATTGCTCCCTCTACTCCTGCAATCACCACGACTAAACCATCTACATGGACTTTCGTGACCACTTGTACTCAGAAATCTCCTTCTATCCCTGTCACGCCTATGGCTATGAAATCTCTGTCAGTTAATGCAATCACAACTAGCGATGCGAGATCAATTCGCGTAGTACCGAAACTGGGGCATCTCTCTACTTCCATTTTAATTGCATCTGGCGGATAGGCCTTGACTTCTGCAATCGTTGCAATCCTACTCACCTGAATGACAATTGCCCTTGTGTGAAGTTTCGCCTCATTACCATTTGCTACTCATGCCATTGTACAATGAATCTTTTGTCGCCATCATCATTTCAAGCATTTTACTCTGCTGATCTTTACAAATCCAGAAACTTACAAATTTCAAACTGAGTGGCAACCGCCCTCTCATTCGACGAAATTGTAGGTTCTTGGTCTCGTGGACGTTCCATCACCAATCCCAGAGTGCCTTTATGCTGCCAAGTGGCTCTGCTTAAGACAATATAGTCTTATAGGTATACTGCCCTATGTTTCGACAATAAACCGCTTGGTGCGGAATCTATAGGGCGTTGAAAAGTGGTCGAAACATTGCAGACTACGGCAAGCATTGCTTAGAATTCATCAAGCCCTTTCGGAAATGGGTAATCTCTCTTTTTCTTTTCATTACCGCGGCTTCTGCTTGCCATTAACTTGCTTTTATATCTAGGGTAGAGCTTTACATTGACCGGGTAGGCAGTCGAGAGTACTATTTATATGGAGCGATGACAAAGCATCTTTTTTTGTTACCGTTTTTAATTTCCTGTATGACTCTGCCTTTGCTCTTTGTCAGAGTGATCAGTGATGGCCAAAGTGACTCTTAAGGTATTATATCCTCGTCACTAGACCCTTCTTGAAACCCACTGTTGGCTTCCTCTAGCTCAGTTCATATTTCAAAACAAACACTTTTTTGGCTGAATTTTGTCAGCTAAGTCGCGGTTTTAGCTTCTGGGAGCCTTGAAACATCTTGGGCTAAGCCTCAACCAACACCCAAAGAAAACTTGAGAAGTAATGTATTCTAACTGTAAGGGCAACTAAAAAAAGCCTCAAAAAAGGATGCAAGATTAAAGTTAATGCATCGAAAAAGCTAATTTTTCTGCTGTACAGTCAGTCGGTATCCGACATGCATTTGTAGGCCCATTTTTCTAACGTCAAATCGCATTGTTCTAGCCTTCCTTTACTCCGCGACTAGTAAAATTTTAAGGGCTGGAGGATGACTTTTGTTTCTTTTCGATGGCACCGGATTTTCCTGTCCACCAAGTGGAGCGGTTATTCTTTTTAACACATCCTGCTATTTCAAGTAGTCCCTGACGACATATTCCGCACTTGGTACCCTTTGGATGCGTTATTCCTTCCGATGCCGAATGGTCTTTATCAAATCCTTGATATTTGCCTACACACGTGAATTACTCCAACTCTCTCGTTCAAACATTAGTTGCTTCATTTTGTGGCAATCTTTCCCGTACCTAATCTGGGCAGTTATCCATCCAGCGACCTCGATTTGGGGTGATTTTCAGGGGGGTTGCCTTAATAGTAGTTGACGGTTCCTTGCGTACTGATGCTCGTCTTCGCTTCCTTCCTGATAGAGGCGGAAGAACTTTCTGGCAAAAGATTGTCATTTCTAGTGGAAGAAGACTGCAGCTTCCGTGTATGTGACCGCACGTTGTTAAGCCTCGAATTGTTCACACGCACAAAACACTAGTACACAATATGACGACTTGGAAATTGTAGCCATTTTAGACTTTCGAAACAATAAGGCGATATTGTTTTCGAGAGGAATCTTGATTCTCTTGAGCTCTTAATCATGTTTTTAACAGACTTAGACCCCACAGTAGGGTTCTGTGTGTTAACGTTCGTGAGAATACAGGCTGATGCCAAGTACGTAGGTGGGTGGAACTCGTGCCTTGATAGTGGATAGCAGAAACTGCATGTGTTCGAATCCAATTTTGATTCATTCCATCAAGGCACTGAAGCGTATCTACCACCGTTTCTTTGACACTGGCCCTGGTCTTCGAGCAATCAGCAGTCACCTTTATTTATGGTTATTCTTATCATCAGCCAGTGGGGAAGAAATGACTGACTGATCAAGAGCCGAGGCCACAAAAGTTTAGCGCAAGTTATAACTTAAGTAAAAACATTCACCAAACCTAAAAGAATACGTTTTTTTAAAATAGCAGGTCCCCTCAGCACAATGGGTTATACAAGAGCAGGTGTTAAAGCAAATGAGTGTTAGCAAGGGATTTTTGCTGGTCAAGGAGTAAGGTGATATAGAGGCGTCGCGAGACCTTTGCATTTGCGTCTACATTCGTTGTTTCTTTCATTTTCAGCTTTCTACAACTTTCTCGTAAGTTCATAATGGTTGGGCTGCAAATGTAGCTATTCAAAATGTAAGATGCTATTTCAACTCTGTCTCATTTTGTTGACAGCATTCATGTTGCATAATGACTTCGATCAATCGCAAAACACGGAATATAAGTGCGTTGCAGAAGCTAGCACGATTCCAGCATGCGGGCAGGACCTCAAAGGAACACAAGAATGTCCAGTTCGTCATCAGTCATTCAAACCATGAACGCAGGTATGCTCATCCCCCGTAGACACACGTGTAAATGCAAAAGGAGATGCATAAAATGCGAATTATTTCGTGTTTGACCGGTGGAACTCACAAAAGCACCGCTTGACTGTTGTCACAGCTACGTGAGAACTACACTGAAGATGTTGAGATATTGGACATATTGGTACACAAACCTGCGGACGTCAAAGGAAATTTTGGTAAGTTTGGGGTTTTAAGGAAAACTTGAGGTCTTGATTCACAAAATTCGTGGCAATCTGTGTTTAACTTCACCGGTGAAGAGCGGGTGTGTGAAATAGAGGGAGTGAATCCGCCAAGGAAATATGCAGTCACAGTGCGTAGACTTGTGTCGCCCGACAGCTTTAGCGAGAAGGCCGAACCCTAGGCATTTGAAACAATGAAAGCAGATTTGTCCCCTTTTTACCCACCACCAGTCTACTCATAAGTAATCAGCAGCGGTTAAACCATCATTATACGCTACGCTTTACCTTTCCACCTTTATCGCTATTTATATTAGCGTAGACAGAGGTTCACCATTTGACAACACTATTCACGAATACACTCACTCTATCTTGTATTACAGGTGTTAGTGTTCCTCAGAATGTGGAACTTGAAGCAATTGGCTCCTACACAGTGCTCATGACATGGGACCAACCACTTAGATCCTACGGTCGCGTTACTGCCTACATCATCACCTGGAGTCTAGATACCATTCTGCAGGAGAGTATTAAACTCGTTTCAAGTAATTCCCATGTTTCACCGATTTGTAGCCCGGACAAACAATTGCCATCTCTTTTCGTGCGCACAGTCAACCTGGGTCTTCGGTGCAATTTGACTATTTGAACCTGCAGTGCTTTAGCCAAACTTACCGTAGCACCACTAATAAGAGGTTAGCTCTTTCTCCTCAATTATTCAAAGCTGTGCTGTGATTTGAATGTGACTATTGCAAACAACAATACGAACACCATAGAATGCGTTAATATACTTAACATATCACCTGCATCACAAACTATGAATGCGGGCGAGGAATTTAGTACAAAGTAGAATTGCTTTATTATTATCTAATTACCACAAATGGACTTTAACAGATATGAGTGAGCCATAATTTGAGGTAGCATACTATGTATTGAAGCACGACCGAGAGGATGTCGGAGGAGATTTCGGTAGTTTGGATCGGCAATCTAATCCCACAAAATCCATGGTTTTGCAGAGGTCAGCCTCACTACTGGAGAACTAGAATTTAAATTAGAGTGACTGAACTCATCAATATCATATTCAATCAAAGTGTACCGCCAAACATTATCAGCGACTTGGATGATCCATTGGTATTTGAAGTGGTTCTTACAAGTCCGTCTTTTTTAGCTAAACCTTATCTACTTGTATGCGCTCAGTGGTCGCTCCATAGTAATTAAACTTGACGCTCCCGTTTTAACACCTATTGGTAATTACGTGGACATAAATGTCGGAACATGGTGGCATTTACGAATCCATTTTCACGTACACAATGGTTGGGGCCTAACCCATTTTGCCCTTTGCAGATCTCGGTATGCCCGAGAACGTGGAACTCTCGACGATCGATCCTTACACGGTGAACACAACGTAGGATCAGCCAGCTAAACTCAATGGCTGGATTAATGGCTACACTATCGACTGCAGTCTAATATACGTACAGTAGGAAAATGTTTGTCTCCCTTCAAGTATTTCCCATGCCTCTGTCCAGCTGAAGCCGCGACAATCGGAAATTGTGGTAAAGTTTGAATACATTGGGTCCTAAAGTAGTTTTCTGCTAGTAACTACGCTTAAGCAAGATTAGTTCTTGTTTCTTGCTTGATCAGCTCAATTGTGTACTCAAATTTAGAATAAACGCTATGTAAAATGTCTAAAGTAATCTTACTCACCGGCAATCATACAAATGAGGCACATGGGCACCTTTGCCTCCATTTGCATCAAAAGCGGACTCATAAATGAATGGAAGGAGGGCGAATAGTCTCACTTTCGACTGGTCACCTTTGCCTTAGCATCTTCCGTCCCACCAGTTTCAGGCATGCAAAAGTCAACATTAGAGGCAACTAATCACGGTGACTCGCGCCAACCGCACACGTCAATACACAATCCTAAGGACGTCGTAAGAGGTTGTGATGGTTTCGAAGTTTCAGTGAAGTCCAGCAATCAGGTGTTACAAAATCAGTGGGAACCAGTGGTCAATTTCACTGCCAATAAGCGAGAATATCAAATGGATGGACTGAAACTATAAGTCGTTTATGAGATCGCAGTGTGCGGACTCGTACTGCCCAACATTTTCAGCGTGATAGCTGGCCCGTTGACATTTGAAGCATACCCGAAGGTCTGTCCCTAAGTCAACCTCTGCTACTCTACTCATTCAATAATTCAATCTCATTATTTGGCCTTTATACATCTATACCTATTAACATGGGTGTAAAAGGGGGAAACCGGGATCCCTTCCCTTCCAACAATAATCAATAATATCGTAATTCTCCATTATGCAGATCCTACTGTTTCATAGCCCATGTAACTCGGCTTAGTCGACTTTCCGCCAGTGAACATGACACAGAGTCCACCAGCTAAACCCAACGGCTGCATTACTGGCTATGCTATTGAATGGAATGTGGATTTCTTATCAACCACTCCTCAAGTAACTTCTATACCTTTACTCAACTTAAGCCACAACAGATCATTCTCTCCGCTGTTTACACATCCACTCAGGTAGTAATTCCATCTAGTGTTAACAGGGTAAATGTAGAGCTCTTGTTACCATCTAAGTCTGGCAGCAAACGTCAAATTGAAAGGAAAACTAGGAATCGAAAAGAATGTGGCTCATACACAGTGTGGTGCCACGTACTCTTCAGTCGCATGGCCTCTTCTCCGAAGCTGCTGTTTGGGCCTCTTGTAACATTGAGGTAGTCTCCATTTCTGCAATAATTTTCGTGAAGCATATCTGCAGCCGCTAAGCTGATTCAATGTAACGTGAAGCCTTCGCCTGTTGACTATCTCGTTAGGGATTTTAGAAAGCGAAAGGAGAGATGATTGCTGGTGCACACAGAAGGTCCAGCTTGTTACTACTTGGCAGCACAATTTACCATACATTCCACAACCAATTTCCACACCCTTCTTATCGCATTGCATAGACGAAAGCCAAAATGACGTACAACATAAGTTTGCACAAATCATAAGGACTTACGTTGACACTCATGTCTCTATCCGGCAGACTACTTTGAGTAACGGATTTACCAAAATGAGCATTGAATAATAAAATTTGCATGCTCTGCTCTCTTTGGTGGAGTCAATGTTAGGTGGACAGTACGAGTTGACTTATGGCTCTGTTTTCTCATGTCTAATTTAACCATTTTTTGATTATGAAAGAGAAGATACGGTAAACCGTGTATTGCATCCTCCTCATGCAGCGAACTCGTTTTTTTACAGTTTCATCGTTTACCATGAGAAATTTAACCAAAAGTATTTTGACATGTTTATTTGCATTAAAACCCATGCCAACCGATTACCCAATTACCTAGTTACCTGGTAATCTGATTCTTAGACCGAGAGAATTCAGGCTAAAAAAACTCTATTAATGCAAAATGTTTATGCTTAAGTCACTGCAATTTTACGTGAATTTTTTGTTTAATTTCTTGAGCTATTTAAAGTAACATTTAGTTTTCAGAATCTGGTGTTTCAAAGAAGAAAAAATATTTCCATTCGATGTGACGAAAGAGCTACAAATCCAGTCTTAATGTTTATTTAGCAAAAGCTGGTTTAAGGCTATCAACGAATGACCATTTCTAGATATTGTACGCATTGGTGAGTTTGTTACTCAAAGAAGCCTTCACCAAGTGACACGAAAGTCAACTAGAGGTTGAGTGATATGCATAAATCCTTGCAGCCTAATGTCTCGCGAGAGTAAGAATTGTGAGCGTTATGAAAGTTGTTTGTGCCATAGTGGTCCCAATACTATCGCCTCTTCAACCACATAGTTACTGGACACGAGCTTTATGGCACCACCTATTCTGTCTTGACACTGACCTAGGTCTTCGAGTCAGCAGTAGCCTACTTCAATAGCACCTAACACAATCGTCAGCCAATCAGAAGACACTTGCTGATCAAGAGCCTGTCCTTTAGGATGATTTGAGTAAATTATCATGGACATGCATGGCCCCACAACACTGGCGAAGAGTGCTTTTCTACGATTGCCTATGACACCATCGGCTTCGCCAGGACAGTGGGTGATGCAATTCAATGGAAAGTGGCGTCACAGAGTGCATGAACGCACGATTTACTTTTGGGTCAAGATCAGGCCACCTCATAGGCTAACATGATTTTCAAATATCAATATAAGTACACCATGCATGGATTGTGAATAGATTTGATTTCCGGATTAAAGATATCGTCTCGACTTCGTCCCGTTTTGTTAGCAATTTGGCTCTTCCATACTTAATTTGCGTTGGCAATTGGTAAGATACCTGTTTTTAATGTACTTTACTGCTCACAATGCGTGCAGATTTAGTTGGTGACTAAAGGTTTTTGTTTCAAAGCTGCATTTGGGCAAATTTTCTAAGGCATCACAACATGGAAGTAGCAAAAATCATTAGCAACGATGTTGCTTCTTACATCCTTGGTACATCGTGTTACCCTGCAGACAAATTAACTTAACACGACTGAGTATACTCATTATTTGCTTGGACAGTTTCCTTAAGCTCTTCTTTTATTGTACCCCTCTTGTTGACTATTCAGTTACCGTTGTAGATACATACGCCTTGCCTTGCTAACTATGCCCATAAATACATTCATTTCTGTGGCACATAGGCGGGATCAACTTGGGCTGCTGAAGAGAACCCTCAAGCTCAATCCTTCGACTTGTTCCAAAATGGTGCCAACCGCACCCTCAGTTTGTCCCTTAAATTGTGACAACCGGGCTACGTCTATGGTAATTGGCGATTTTCATTAGACCACAGGATACGAGATTAAAGTGGAAGCTTGGATAATTGTTAAAATGTGCAGGCTCCTGCAAAATTAGGTAAACATTGTAATTTATCATCGACCGTTCTAAACATGTATTGTGTGCTTTCGTCTTTGCTAGTATTAAAAAGACAGCAACATATACATGTGGGAGCATAATTTTTCCGTTCGTCCCAATTGTCCTTGCCTTAGCGCTCCCCGTCTCCTCTTACAGGCATGCGAAAACCATCATTGGAAACAACTTTCAATGGATGCTTTGACAGTATGATGTACTAATACACGATCCCGAGGGAGATGAAGACATGTTCGGTGGTTTTGAGACCTTGATGAGGACAAGTGGTCCAGCCTCACATAAAGCATAACCTTCGGTGGCCGTCATCCCCTCTGAAGGAAGAAAATATCGACAACACAGATTGATACCATTGGCCACTTGTGGGATCACAGATCATGGGCTGGTATTGAGTAATCAGTTCAGCGCGTTAGCCGAACCCTTGATGTTGGCTTTGATAGATCCAGGTTTGTCTCCTTTTCCATTGTCTTAGTCTGCATTATACAACTTTTACTTGAGTTTTTGTTCACTAGTCTCTATGCATGATCTCTCCGAATCCGTCCTCATGCATAGGAAAAGCAGGCGTACATAAGGAATTAGCACCCTATCAACAATTGTGACAAATGAGCTCCTTCTGTATTGTGTAGAGTTTACTGTTCCCCAGAATGTGAAACTGGAAGCCGGTCAAACCTTATGACCTCATTACTTGCTGCCCCATCGAATGGGGGCTTGGCGACCGGTGGATCCATAGAAAACTTCCTCCCTCAAGACTCTTCGATACATTTACGCAAATGAAGCCAGGGCGGTCCAGTTCTGTTATTGTTCGTGCACACAACCGCTAACTTCAATGATATTTAGACACATCGGCATGTGCAGTACATACAAGACAGCAACTGCACCTATTCTTACCGCAAGTTAATCATTTCTGCTCATTTTGTCAAAGACTGTTCTATAATTCAACATCAACATGCCGTACTTGAAATGACCATAGAGTGGTTTCTCTTGACACTAACTCCTAAATTTCGCACATTTCTCCTCATTATCCACTACCATTAATTCAACTACAGACATTTAACGATGCGTAGTCAGTAAGACAGTCACAAATGGTCCATAATGCACAGATAATATTAGTGTCAGGTAGGTGTTAAACGTTACCATAGAGGAAATGTCCTGTTTTGGATAGAAATGTAAGGAATATCTGCTACAACTAAGGGATCTGAATTGACCTCCGTAAGCACAACAACTGTCAGATCCGCCTTAAATTTTGCTGAAATCACGGCAAACAGATCTGCTGCACTTCCTAAAATCACCCCATTAAGGGAAATTGTATCGACGCCCGTAATGAATGTGTCAAGAGGTTATGATTTTATCGAACATGGCATTTTACCTTAAAGTGGGTAGCCAGCCACTAAATACCAATTAAAAGGAGCTTCTTCAGCCTTTTTCTCCAGTGTTCTATGGTTTAAAATTTACTGAGTTAATTTAGTGCCAGCTTGAAACACAACCGGTTCAACAAAACAATCGGAATTCCGTAAGTCCCCTAGTGTTAAACACTAGCACCAAATCGGCTTCAGATAGTGGAACGAATGTAGCCAAAAAAGCTAATCAAAATGCCCCAACATGAACGATCTGTCCCCAGATGGCGTTGATGCTTTAAAAAGGTATCATAGAAGATACGTTTTATTTTGGATAAATGAAGGAGAAGTAGCGGTTTAGGGCAGGTGTTCTGCTTCGGCTCCTGCAATCACCACGTCAGGCTGATCTGCGTCGACTACTTTAATTGCTGAGACCATATTTAGCTAAGGGGTAATATTCACTGCACGAACTATCTTTCAATAGCAATTTGTAATTCAGCTGTAAAATCAACCACTTCTCCCCAATAAATACCAGTTCGAAGGATTTTTGCAGCACTATCTTATCACGTCTTCTTATCGAGGGGAACAAACAGGGCTAATGTTGTGTGACTATTAGCCACAGTCCAGAACACATACGCACTCATTCGTTCACTGAAATTAAGGAGGAAATAAACTTACAGGTCATACCTTGGTTAGTCAATTGTTATAACCCGGAGAGCCCATGTGCACGGATAATCTTACTTCTATTTTACCTCCTGATCAGACAGGTAAGGGATGTAGGAGCCCGTGCAGATGGCCTCATCGTACAACGCTTGTGATTCAACAAACGGACGCTACGTGCCCGCTTCCGTCTAACGGCTGGATAATGGCGACTGAGACAGTCACTCCTCATCTTGGTAGCGCGTAAGTAATACTGAGTGGTTGGTCTGCGGCTTAGAATGGTCAGTGGCGCACTCAGCGTCCAACTGACAAAATAATCCACCAATCAGGAGGACGTAATTGGCCGAGAGGCGTTTCTTTGAACATCCACAGATACGACCACGAGAGAAAACTTCTTGAATATTGAACAAGAAGGTTTTTCTGGGATTGATGACGAACTTAGCAGGCTCTCTCTCTCAACCAGCACATCGGCGTGCTTCCCTCTCAAGATTTCTGACCCTTCAAGTAAATGATCTGATGGGGGAGTGAGAGAGCTATACCCGAATGTAGTGGTCTGAGAAGGATCTCATTTTGACACCTATACTGCCATTATCACAATCACTACCACTGCCACTATTGGATTTGTCTGCAATCCCAAAAATACCTTTTAGCTTTAGCATCCAAAAAATTGCCCTTCTCGTGGTCACATATGGGAATGTTAGAAAAACCACCTTTCGGTCAGGCGCGTCCTCCTGATCGCAGAAATATTGCGTCAGCTGGACTGCGAGTGTACCACTGCTCACCCTCAGTTCAAGGTCAATCAACCAATGGTACGCACACGTGACTAAGTTGAGGAGTAACGGCCTTAGTGTCCAATGTTTAGCCGGTTGGCGCATTCACGCACATCTCGTCTGTGTGTCATCCCTGAGACTGCTTCTTGGCTTGCTCTTGTGGATTAGAGTTGGGTGGGGTCAGGTCATTCGTTCACATGGGCTCTCCAGGCCGTAACCTTCGGATTATTACGCCACGGCTTGATATCTAGCCTGTTAGCATTACCGATATTCAGTCCATCCACCTCATCTCAGCACTATGCCATGATAATTGTAATGATGTATGTGGCCGTTACTGCAGCGGCCTTGGTGCAACTTCTCTTTTTATTTGCAACAGGAAGTACTTAATTTGACTATTTAATCCTTAAATAGCTCACCCACTCACTGATTAGTTTGCTAAGTTGAATGTTCGTATTCCTTTGACTAAAATATTTGAATGAGAAAAGCGGACGTTTTATGATCGTGAAAAATGTGTTTATGAAAAAGCAAGGATAGCCTGGTGGGTGGCCTTCAACCCCAAGATGTCGTCCCTATCCAAATTGCAAAGGCTTTTCCTTACACTCGTAGCACTTTCTGGAAGCACTCGAGAAACCACGCCTCGCTTAGTCACACCCTTCTAATTGGCTGGTTATTGTGTTGGCCGGTCAGCCCAGGTCCAAAACCAATCAGCCACCAGTTGACACACGTGACTGAGTCAACCGAGTGACTCAGTCTCAGTCTCCATTGTCTGGCCGCTAGGCCCACCAACCCATTCACTCACCAACACACACCTGCTCACTT
>MIEF01006286.1:0-66818 GCA_001870725.1 Taenia solium
GCCCTTGAAATTAGCATGGAGTAGGGATGGTCCAAGTTAACTGGCTTCAGCTTTCCTTAAAAGCAGTCTGCTGTAACGCAAAAGCACCTGCAGTCAAGGTAACCTCCATATGAATAGCCCCTTTTGGCAGATTCAAACTGCCCCTTTAGGATTACTAAGGAATTTTGCGTTGAATCTGTAGGCGGGCAATCTTGTGAGGCAAACTGCCCCTTTAGGATTACTAAGGAATTTTGCGTTGAATCTGTAGGCGGGCAATCTTGTGAGGCACTCACGGCTCCATTTTCCTAAGCATAGTAAGCAGATTCTGTCTTTTTGATAGCATCTTCCTTGCAAAATACAATTTACCCAGGAGGTGCGTTTTGATTCTAGCTCTATTTCAAGTTGTTCTCCGGCTCAAAACATGGCCTTCCAGTGCATGGATGTGTACCGTCCAAGTGTGATGCAAGATTTTTCCGGAGGAACACGACATCAATACCATCTGATGGCACGCTGTTTGCCCTCATTACAATGTACCTTATCCATGCTTTCTTCTTATCTCCTAAACGACACTTTAAGACCGCTTTCGTAAAGTTCCTGCTAGCCTTCTTCCAAATTCTCTCCTTAACTCATTAAAAAGTCTTCCTTAGAGGGATTTTGTATTTGAAACAGAAGGAAAGCGAGTCATTTCGAGTTTAGTTGGAGTTGTTTTACATGGGAACAAATTCGGCATTGGATTAGACCTGGCTGTATTTAGGTGGCATCAAGCAAATGCATACTGAGACATGGGCTATGTTCATCGCTGCAATTAGCCTCTCATCCCTTTTCACGTGTGCAGCAAAACTGCTTCCAGTCTCGCTCGACTTCTAATGTCACCATTGGTAGTATGCGCCATTCCCAGACCCACTTGCACATTCGCACAGACCCACTAGCATTAACTGCTAGATGGTTTGACATCACCTGGTTTGAGCGTTCTATTTTTATCGGCTTTTCCGCCGAGAAATGCATAGGATGCCAATCATGTTCTGTCTTTTTAGTAATGGCACAAATGCATGCAATGAGATAAGGAACGAAGCATGACGTAGACAGGAGGGAGTTGAAATAGCAGCTAGACAGCCACGAATCGAATGAAAGGACGCTCCTGCCCCTGAATGCCATGCTCTTGGCATGCAGCATGCACAACTCGTCGAGGAATTAAGTGCGGCTGTTAAGGGTTCCGATGACGTCGGGACAGTTGTCCGGATAGCTATGATTAAGGCTCCGAGGTTCGTCAGTGAGATCAACTGTTCCAAATGCAATCGCATTCTCCCCCGCCAATATAATCAAGCGTCACTTAGATGCGCGATAGTATGAGGATACAAGTCGAGCAGGAAGTTGATGTGCGTATTTTGGAGCGGCAGTCAAGACCGATGAGGTGCGTATTATGGGGTGGCAGTCAAAATCGTTAAAACAATGCTCTTACAAGTTCCCTTGCCCTCAATTTTTGCAGTTTATCGTTTGGCGGTAGCTAGTACCACCATTGTGCAACTGTGTGGATTTGACCGATGTGCTGGAAGAAACGGCTGGGCGAGACGGATTTTATGGTAGAAGACCTGTTTGTCAATAGCCTTTTAGATGACGTCTGATGGTGTACCTGCAGTTCTTTGTTTCTCTTACCTTTGCCCAAAGTCATGTTGTTCTGCTGACCTTTCGACTACTTGTCTGGCATGGCACTGAAACTTCCTCCCATTTGTCAGCATTGGACTTTACACGAAGTAAGGTTGATAGATGCACATTTCGATACAAATATGCGATGAAAATATCAAGGCGTATAAAACCTAAAACTCTTTTTAATGGGGTCGGGTCTCTCAGGACTCAAGCCCTCTCAGGACTCAAGTGAAATGATAGCACCAGCTATAATAGTGCCAAATGCTTTTTGGAGCCCAAAAGCTGCAGTGATCATGCTAATAGAATATTTTGCCTTACAAACTTAGCTTCTGCATCCGTGTGTAGTTGACCTCGATCCATTCAAGCTGATTACAAATGACTTTTGCTGTTTTGTACTGCTTCACAGAGAAGAAGTTTTGTCTCGCAAGGCGAGGATGGTTGTGACCTTGACGGCACCATAATACCACGCTGATAGGTCACGATGGCAACGTAAATGTAGTTAATAAAAGCTAACCGTGGGAACATGGAGGGTTTAATTGTTTCTTAAACGAGAACACTGAAGCATTCTAATAACCCCTGTTGCAGAATGAAACTGAAAACAGTTGAATAATTCTAGCGTGGGTAATGGGTGTATAGGAACGCTGAAGCATTCTAATAAACCCCTGTTGCAGAATGAAACTGAAAACAGTTGAATAATTCTAGCGTGGGTAATGGGTGTATAGTGATATAGAGGTATCGGAGTGTAGTAAATACACAGTTGAAGACTAAGAAATGCGCCAAAGGATAGAAGGAATGAAGCTTGTGTGTACCAAAGATAAAAAGACGGCTTGTGTTAGATCATCATATTAGAGGAGTTGGGTGACAGTCGTGAAAAAATATGACTGGTAAATAACTGCAGACCATTCATCTCTTTCCTCCTCTCCCTTTCTACCGAAACTGCTATGGGGAGGCTGGATGTTTCTAGACATCTTTATTACAAGCACAGGAGAAATAAGCGGTAGCGGAGCAGAAGTATTCACGACGAGGCTATCTCGGACTTGAGAGGGTGGTAACGTTCTTCACCATCAGGTTTAAGATTGTCCTTTCACCTCTTAACTTCAAGGTCATTCTTAAACACCATAGTATTACGCAGCCCCTTCGTCTTTTGAACATCATCCCCAATGCCACCCTTGTTAGTTGCCAACGCGACCAAATATGTCATCACACCTCACTTCTCCTCAGTAATACCTGTGGACAACTCATTTCTTTCATATTTGTGGATCTCTTGCCAACGTGCTTGTCCAAATCGTTTGCGTAAATTATTACAATTGAGGAAATTTGAATTAAAATTATTGACATTACTTAGCGTGCATAGCTCTTGAGGCAACATGCTCTAGCACAATAACTTAGGTGCAAAGGTACGAAGGGTATACGCCTGAAACCAGGTACTTTTACGCCAGGCTGCAACTTCTGTGTGGTCCGGATGGAAGTAATAGCATTGACTGATGAATTGGAAATAAAGATGAGCCTATCAAACAATAGCATTGACTGATGAAATGGAAATTAAGATGAGCCTATCAAATGTGAACAGCAGTGACAAGATTGAGTCTGTTGTAATTAGTTGTGTAGCCCTCAATTCAAAACCTCTTTAAGACGGCTAGATGATGTGGTTGGGTTGTAGCCGCAACGAACAAGAAAAGGACCTTTTGCACCAATCACAGGACTACTGTCTCCGTTCGCACCATTAACGCCAAGAGACTACTGTGGTGTTGGCTGTGAATTCACGCAAGAACATCCAAACACATGATGTGAGTGTATTTGACGCATCGTAGTGCACCATGTTTCACGACCTTAGTGCAGTCAAAACACATTGAATAGCACTTTGGATGCGTGCGTTGCCGTAGAAAAACAATCAAATTACATCCAGTCCATGAGAGACTGATGTCTACCTGAGGGCATTTGTGCAATGAATAAATATTATGGCCACACAGAAATGCAATTTATACATAGTGTTTTTGAACTCGTTCCTATTTGCAAGATTTCCGTTTTTAACTTTCTCGCGTATTAAATCAAGCATGTGCTTGCTGTTACTGCGAATTCTCTTCGCGGTTCTGGCAACTGCTTTAGTGTATTCGACTACTTATATGTGTTCAGCCACGTCTCGATTGGATCCTATTTGGTTCACAGCCAAAACTAGGACTCGTGAGCGCTACCACCAACACTAGAGCTGCTGGTTCCGTTGCTTAAGTGCAAAATAGGTTGAATCAGCATATTTAAGTTTTCTTCTCCCCCTCGGCAAGTCAAATTGGACATAGTCTTCCCATTCCGCTGCTTTGTCGGGCAGTATAAAGTAGCACTGATAGTTAGGAGGGTAGTGTAGTAATGGAATGAAAGTGATGTAATGCTTACACATAAAAGTAATTTGTTCGTTGGGAATGGAATCCAGTGCAATGTTAATGTAAGGTTGATTTGGACATCTATTCATACAGCTGGAATTAACATCAGGATAAATGTCACCCCTCTCGTTCTGAAGTTTCTGGTGTATATCATTGTGTTAATGATCGCGATCCCAAAAGACCATGTTTACTTAAATCAATCATAGGCAAAATCCTATGCAAACACCAAAAAACATTGACGTGACTGAACGTCAAGTAATTGTCAAGACGTCCACAATCACCATTAATTAAATTAGGAGGTTGATGGCATATGCGGAAATTAGGAGGTTGATGGCACATGCGATTAATTTTCGTTTGCTGGAAGGATGTTCTTTGAATGTCGTTCACTCTCTGCATTACTTTTCTTCTGTCCCTGCACCTGGAAGCGTCCACACTACCCACAGTTAAGGAGGGTTGCTTGCGAACCATGATTCGTTAGGCGATCAAGTGGACCAACACGAAGTGTATTCGACAAATGTTCCTGGTTCCATGCCTTAGAGTTGGACTTCTTCTCAGTTTTGACAATCCTCTAATGGATCGCCAACTTCTTTTGCACCGCTTGTGTGCCACCTTCATGAGTCGCTGCTCGAGGTGATGCACAACCTAATCTGCGTTTATTTTGGCTGATTCCACAGTATGTTTCTCCTCCTTTCGCCGCTTTGCACGCATCTAACCGACCAGAATGGAAGTGGTGCAAATGCTGAGGTGACCGGACACAGTGGAGAAGGTTGTAATGCTCACGAGTCACAATCCCACCTGTGACGCGATTGGGACCCAAATGAGAAGTGGCTGAGCTCATCCAAGTTGTTAAGTGGGAATAGTGGCACGATTAATGCAAGATCGGATGAATCGTTCAGTAGCTGTAAACAAAACAACTCACTGTCCATCCGCTTTAGGGTGATATTCTTACCGTAACTGCCTCGACAGCCCCACAAGTGCTACTTGTAAATGGACTATGATAAAGGTACATAGAAGTGTGGAATTTGGTCTGCAGTAGACCTCTAAACATCAAGCCACTTATTGTAGGAGCCATGAATGCGCGGAACAATGCTAGCGTATAAGAAACAAAAGCACTACAAAGGTAGAAATCTAAGTTTTGAATTGCTAAATAAGTAAAGATATAAATTAGACAAAGTCGCAAAAGCAAATATAGAACCGCATTAACGCGTGTCCACAAATTTTATCCATTTTTGCCCACTTATGCGTATCAATTCCACAGCTCACTTCGCAACAGTTAGTGCAGCTGATGGTGCATTTGCGAGTGCAAAATAAACAGCTATATTCCACGAAACCTCATCACGCTCACATTAACTTTCCTTATGATGATGCCGTCGACACCACCACCACAAACGTCATTGCCCCTTTCTTTAGAGCTACTTTAGTCGATGTAGTAATGTATGCATACGATACAGGACAAAGCAATATGGGTAGATGCAATAAAAGCTGACTGAACGATGTAGCACAAGGAAGTGGAGAGTAGAGAAGGAGAAGGAGCAGAGGGGCTAAAGTGAAGAGAAATTGACTAGTATGCGATAAAATAAGCCAGTGAAATCGAGCGTCTTACATCGGTCACCAGAGCATGTAATAAACCTGACTAACACAGCATAAGCCCAATGGTTAGCAATCCTACAAGTATGCACGTAACGTCGTCACTAACGTCCGTTCAGCCTTCGTTGTTCGCATTCCATATTACAATGTTTCTTATCAACTGCGCACTGCATCACATCTCTGCTTCGATACAAGTCCTTGCTACTTAACAAAAGAACCCTGCGAGCTTTAGTCTTTAGAACATTTGGTGGTTGTCATTAAAGTCTATATCGCCTACGCAGGAGGAAGCACTGCCTTTCACAGCCATTCGAAAAAAAGACGGAATTTTGCGCTACGTTAAACTGCACGTTTTGGTGTATGATCATGTGTACCGAGGTAAAATAACTTAAACAAAAGTTCTTTCAACTAAGCTTTCGTCTCTTATTCCTTCTCAAATTGGCCTAAACCTCCATTAGATAGCAAATTTATAAATCTGTGTCTGTGTGTGCCGTTTTCATGATTCGCCCTACGAAGTGGGGCATGTCCCAATTCTATTCATTGGGACTCATTCCACAAAATCTTCCTTTGCACTTTAGCTGCACTTTGCCACTCACTGTTGATGTTGCTTAGGCCATTGGGCAGAATAAAAAGCATTGGTGCCACGAGTTCAACCCTAGCTCCTAAATCAAACGGGACCACCGAATTGTGGCCAAGGACAACCAAGTGGTTGAATGCGTTCGATGAAGCCGTACTAGCTAAAAAGGTAAGAGTGAATTGCCCAAGGTATCTTTGACAATGTGCCTACCAAGAAATACTATAATCACTGCATTAGCATTTACGTCGTCATGTGTACTCAATCGTAGATACAAACCCAATTCCTCTCATCTTAATAAATCAGTCTCTAATAGCATTTAAAGTGTGCAATTTCTTAAGACAGAAACAAAGTCAAAAAGACGAGTGCTTAAAGCCCACCACACACCTCTTCGAAGTGACACATAGGATTGCGACGATGTTCAGATTTGCACAAGCAATAAAAGCAGACGCGCAGCATAATGTCTGCAGTAAAGTGACTAAACTGTGAAACTGAGGTAGGTGTCGCCAGTTTCTGGAATTAAAGTGAATAATGAGACGGTAACGCCACATGTTATGGCCTGAAGTCGCACACAAATGAACTGCCATTAATTGCAAGAACATTGCAGGAGAGAATATCCATGGTATTCTGCGTTCTGACTCAGGCGTCTAGCAGTGGATGCATCCAACCTCTGTGCGTCTGCGCAACAATAGGGCTGCGTCATGCGAGATACTTCCTATCAGCTATTGTAGCCGATGAATGACAGAAGCGTGCTTTTGCTGAGTGCTTTGAGACTACACTTGGCACACATGCTTTGCCTGCTTGAATCCAATGCATTATGACAGTGTTAGTATTACCCTATTCACTTTAGCAGTACGTACAAGCAATAGCTTACAGACGAATGCAGTGCGAAGGGATGTGATATGACGGGATAGGAACTGACTGTGCGAAATGGCAAAATTGCGTGGCGAGGAGTGTAAAAGAGTGGAGTGTAAAAGATCAGTTGAAGTGGATTGCAGACGATTGGAATAGAGCGAAGTAGGCCAACGCTGGAGGACTTTCGGTGTCATCATTTGTCACCAGTTCACGTACTGACCCGAGTCGCCAATTCAGCACAGGTAACACTTTGGCTCCCACCTTCCCTTACCTTTTGCACATTTTCTTATCTCCCTTCTTTCTCATACCATCTTAGCCACTCCTCACACAACATTAATTATTTCAGCCTTTTTAACACTCGTCTAGTATTACAGCAGGCACATTTCGTCTGCAGGTAAGAAAGCGCTTCTGGATGTTCACACTACGCAAATCGAGGGCAGGAAGTCGCGTTTCACTGAACGTTAAGCAAAAGCTCTTGTGCTTGTGGATTCCTGCTCTTCCTCTTCTCAACTGACGTTAACTCCCAATTCCTTATTACATGCCTGTGTGGTGCTTTCGTAATTCGCTCCCCCGAGACGCGCATATCCCAATCTTCCTCATTAGGGCTCATTTCACAATCACTTTCTTCGCTCTCTTGCCATTCTGCATGCCACTCACTGATAAGGATGTAACTCGTGATGTTGCTAAGTCGACTCTGCACAATGGAAAAGAAATTGATGCTCACGAGTGCAACCTTCCCCTGTATATGTTCGGGAGCATTGAGAAGCAGCTGAGCACAAACACGTGGCCGAGTGGTTAAGGATCCAATGTCCCACGCTTTAATGGTCCGCACATTGTAATTCATCTGCCCTCTGCTCCCCACCATTTTGCAATTCCATGCATTGCTTAGGCGTGGCCTCGCGTTTCATAAGCGTCCATGCTCCGACTTATGATAGCCATGTTGTCATGCTTTAAGAAATGCTTGCATAGCAGTTTTCGAATGCTACTGCGATTCCTTTCTTCCCTCACCCGCAAGTTATTATCTGTGTAGCCATGTTGCTTCTTTCTAATTTTTCTCATGTGAGTGTAAATGGTGCCAAATATCGCGTAGTAATTTTATCTCCCCAACAATGCGGATAATCAGTTTATTCTGCAACACAATTGTTCATAGGCTGCTCTGTCTCATGTCCCTTTCTGCTGTAACAAAAGCAGACTTTGAGATGCAGCAGTGAGTGGGTAGATGCACGCGTTTCATGATGTGTAGTAAGTACAAATGACGAGTCAAGAGTGGGATAGTAGCCGTGAGATGATCGAAAGCAACCATGCCAGTTGGTCCACTAAAATAATAGAATGAGGACGTGACCAAATGGAGATCGTAAGAGAAAAATCTGGGTGAGGGAGAATGCGTCGGTAGTAGGCATGTTCAATCATAAATGATGGATGCCAGATGATGGTGAATGAGACTAAGCCGGTGCTACCGAAACCTGCAGTCCTCCTTGTAACAGCAAGCATGCAGTCATTCTCTTAATTTTCGTGGATGATGCATTGCCACAAGTTGGAAACTGAGGTTAGTGGATAGGTGGGGCAGCAATTTATTTTACTTTTTCCTGGCAACCTATCCTTGTGACAAGTAGAAATTCTGATGATCAATGCAAATGCAAGTGATCAAGAAAAGATTCGACATAGTTTCTTAATGTTTTTCAATCCAATTTGTTATAAGTACATGGTTGTACACATTCATCAGAGCCCTTCCATGTGAAATTACTGATTCTAGCGAAGCTTATAAAGAGTAGACCGTCAATCTTTTAGGGCTGCTGCAGCAGGATGCTTCGGCATGATTGACTTTCTGTTAGAGAAAGTATGGACTTGTGTTGTATGGTACACCCCAACAGACTAGTCAGAGTTTTCCTTTCCATGTGATTTTCACAGAGTTACCGGATGTGATGCCATTGAGGTGATGCATGCAAATAAGGTGAGGGAGTTGAAGATGGACTTCTCACCTCTCAAAAATGCCTGGGTGGGAGGTTAAGAGTGACGAGAGATGAGGAGGGAGGAGGCGAAGTGGAGCATGAGAAGGAGACCGGAGTCCAGAAGGAATCGAAGTGAGAATGAAGCACTGACGTAAAGCTGAGTGGTAGGAATGGCAACGGGAAGCAAGATGAACAGTAGATGGTGCAACGCGCAGAAGATCATGCCTAACGGTTGGTTGTGCGACTGATCTCTTTGCATCTGACACGTGCGAGAATCGACCAAACGCACGTGTCGCTTCGCATCTCACATTGCCACCTACTGTTGACTTGGGACAACTTCTCTTGTAAGTGGCTCTGTGAGAGCAGACTTCTGCTTATGTGATTTTCCAATTTGGATGAATTTCCTGCATCATGGTCAATGTAAAAGGAGCGGAAGAGAATGAAGAGCACCAAAAACACCTTGATAAAATACACCGCCTGTTCGAGATCGCTGGTCTTCGGCCTTTCCTTCTCCAATGGCTTTTAAGAGTCCTCCTTGTTCCACCAAGGGGCATTCATCCAAACCTGAATGAAGGGGAACAGTGGTGGGCAGTCGAATTGAACGGACGCAGTCAATTGTCGATTAAATGCTATTATCTAATGTATCGTCCGGAAACAACATTTTTGCTGGCGTCCTCTACTGGGCCTTCAGGAACGCATTAGTAAAGCACACTCATGGAAATGCAACACGAGTGCCATTTAAAAGGACATCTCCAACGGTAGCAGAAATTTGGGGATTTACTTTGGAGACAACTGCCTAAAATGAGAAGGTAGAGATTAATCGTTTGTGAGTCTTTTCAGATAGATAAGAGAAGGCGATGTTGTTGAGGTATTGTATGAAGGATGTGTGGAGCATTGCCGCCTACTCAGTTAATAGGCACTACACTTGACCACACGAAAGGCGTGAATTCGCAGACAATAATGACATTTCTATTTGTTCTTGTTGCTTCATCTTTTGCATGTTGTGCGTTCTGCGACTGCGTCAGGTGTCTCATCGTTGGCTCAAGTATGTTACTGGCACAAAGTCAAGCAGGGTATGCGTACGTTCTGATGGGTGGATTGTTTGTACACACTTCCTAATCCGAACCTGAAGGCGCTTGCCAATTAACGTAGCCTAGGGAAGATGTCACTGACTTGCACCGCAACCTTTTAGACATTGCGCAACTAAACAGCCGACTACCACAGGCTAGCTCAATATTCTCGCGAACAAAAGCCTGAACGTCATTGCAACTTGTCGGCATGCTTCAATCCACCTCCATCCATCTTCCAGCACATCATTCGAACGCCATCTCTCACCAGTCTATCACCACCAATGCCAGTAAGGGCGACAATTTTGTGCCATGCATGCCATCACTGACCTAGAATACGCTGACTTCTCACTGCCTCCTCACTTTGTACTACTAGTTGTTCAGCTAGATGCACTTCTCGTTACTCAAAGTTACATCGCAACCTAGCCAACATAAGCGATGTGGGAGTTCGAATAACTCCCCTACACACTGGGAATTATTACCAAAATCATTGCACTGTTTAAGAATCGACCAGCCAATTTTTATGCAAAAGTTGTGGCATCTTACCTTCCAGATATGGTAGAACACAAAAGAGTTGTGAATTATAGGATCCCCACATTCATTTGAGTGCACTCCATTCATGTAAGGGCTTGAAACTCCTAGTAGACGAAATCATGGCCACAATCATAATGGATCTAACATTAGTTAAAGCGCAAGTCACACCAATATTTTGATGTGCTTTCAAGAGGCATTTTCCGAAGGCATCATTTTAAATGTTTACCACAAGATATCAATTCTGCGTGGTCAAGTGCTGATTTGCAAGCATGCCTAAACCGCCAATCGTCTTGGCTGTGATAGCTGTTTTTCGATGTTTTGTGGTGTTTGTTACTTATACTCCAAATGAAGATCCTTTGTGCATGTGGCTCCATTGTTGAGGCTGCAAATGCAAGCCTGCATAGAATCAGGCACAGGAGTGGGCACAGCAAGCAGATCCGGATTTTTGAAATGGATCAGACATTTGGGATTTATTGCGATTTCATGAGATGTCAGGTTTGCAACTTGCAGTGAGCAAATTTGGTCATTAATTCCTTGCACGACCCATACCACATCGCATGACAGTGCCAAACTGATGCTGTTGGAGAGATTATAATAGAACCATTTCCGTGGTGTCCAGGTGCCAGAGTTCCTCAGGTGTTGATCTGACATCGTGCAATATGAGATGAGAAGCAGGTATGATGTGGCCCCAACTTCCTCCTGATAGTGGTCAAATGCCTTACCTCTTACTTCGACTTGTTGGGAGAATGTGCCGGTTTGCATATATTTTGCGGCCTACTTATCCGCAGCTCAGTAGCACGCAAAATAATGGTCCAAAATTTAATGTTTCGCAAACAATCATAGCAGAGCTGACATTATCTAAAGCACAAGTCACATTGTGCCATTAGCACCGATATTTTGATGTGCTTTCAAGAGGCATTTTCCCTTGCTACTTAAACTCCTGATGAAGATTCCTTGTGCATGTGGCTCCATTGTTGAAGCTGCAAATGCAAGCCTGCATAGAATCAGGCACAGAAGTGGGCACAGGAAGCAGATCCGGATTCTTGAAATAGATCAGACATTTGGGATTTTTGCGATTTTATGAGATGTCAGGTTTGCAACTTGCAGTGAGCAAATTTGGCCATTAATTCCTTGCACGACCCATACTACTTCGCACAAAAATGAAAACTGATACTTTTGGAGAGATTATAATGGAACCATTTGCGCAGTGTACAGGTGCCAGATTTCCTCAGGTGTTGATCTGACATCGTGCAATAAATCAGTACATTTTGCTACCGAAACGTTTCTACACTCACTAATATACTTGGACTCATTCAAAATCGAGTTTTGATTATGCCCGCAACTTTGGCCAAATATGCTTCATTAAAGTTGGTAGTGAGATTTCATGCCTTTTGGCTGTCACGTAAAACTAAACAATCACGCAGCCTAATTAGCTGTCGTCAGTTACATCCTGTGACTTGGTAAAGCACGCAGTCACTCGCGGTGTGTCTAAACGCTACTTAATAGCTGACTGCGAGTCTACAAGGCGAAGTGTCAGATGGCATCGTAACATGGTCCTAACAACTGAACATCCGTCTGCATACTCATATCAGCATGTCACGCCTTGTGTGTCCAGCGTTTTGTACAAGCATGCAGTAGGTTATAATCGAGTAACAGAAGAGAGCTATATAGACAAACACATAGTCAGGTAAGAATGCACATAATTAAGGCAGAATGAAGGGGGAACACTAGAAATGAAAACTGATACTTTTGGAGAGATTATAATGGAACCATTTGCGCAGTGTACAGGTGCCAGATTTCCTCAGGTGTTGATCTGACATCGTGCAATAAATCAGTACATTTCACTGTCGAAATGTTTCTGCACTCACTAAGTCCACCTTCTTCCCGTAGAATGTGGTTGCGAATGCGGATTTGATCCAAGTACTGGTAGAGCGTGCGCGATACAAAGTCCATAAGGTAGGATGAGTATAAGGGGCATCTGAACTTAACCATATGGTTTGGTTAAATTTTTAATCTGCTAGACATGAAAATGCTGCCATCGGTTGAATAAATACAGGGAATAATTCCACTACGTGGATTGCCTTTCCCCCATGGTCGACAAAAACGTCACTATCCTTACTATCACCACAATTTTCTTCCTGTTAAACAGAAAGATGAAGAACCTTCCTTCATTTGAAGTCAATTGATTGCAATGGAACTGCAGGCCACGGAGATGCAGACAAACGACTTCGCGTACTCACACCGCTTGGGTTTGTACCACATGCAATGCGCCAGTAGAAAACAAATTCGTAGATGATTGGCTTACATATAGACACGCGCCACCAAGGAAGATAAATTGGGTTGGATTACTTGTAGCATATACTTCGCTTCATTAATCTGCCTTGCCGAAGATAAGCCTGTGCAATCACCACGGCCTATTACTTGAGGCACTTAATCCATTGTCCATGATACGCTTCCCACTTAAGGATGTAACGAGACTACGCCAAATGCAATTAAACACATTCTTCTGCAACCCCTTCCAGCTACAATATGCGCTCTTCGCAAATGCTGCATTCTTTTGAGGCTTGCACTGAATCAAAACCAGTCTGAGGATTCACGGATCACACACCTTCGTGCCGTGCAAAGGTAGTGGTCTCAATCGCCTTATTCTCGTCTGCCACCTTGATGACATGACTGGAGGCGATGCGCGATTTTACTCCTGTAAAATTATTTGTGGTCCGCAATGTCTTTATGCCATACGCATTGTGCATATGGATCTCACCCGTGAACGTGCTCCTCGCAGATTCAGGCCATTTCCTCATCACTGACTTTGGTTGGTCATGTGAGATGTCAGAGGAAAAGAAGCCTTTAGAAGTATAAACCTTTTGCACAAGTCATGGCACCCGAGATAGCCAATGGGTAGCGTTTGTAACAAAGGCACATGAGCGTAGTCTAGCCCTTTTGGTGGCCAGCACTGCAACTAAACCAGTGCGACTAGATGCCATGAGCAATGCATTGCGGTTGCTGGAGGATAAAGAAGGCAATAGAGCTCTCAAAATCGCTGCAGGCCTTTTTGCGGTCCTACCTCATGCACAATTTCAAAAAGCGCTCAGATATTGCAGGAGTCAAGAAACAAGGCAGCTTCTTGTACGCAGCGATCACTTCACCTTCCCTCACAACTAACATCTCAAGTCACTTCAAATGACACCGTGGGTGGTCGATGTGATCTCAAGCTTCTCGAGGGAAAAGTCTAGCCCTTCTGGTGGCCAGCACTGCAACTAAACTAGTGTGACTAGATGCCATGAGCAATGCATTGCGGTTGCTGGAGGATAAAGATCCTCTTTTTGGTATCCGTGGCAATGATGGTAAAGTAGATGAGTTGCCTTCCACCATGAGGACAGTGAGTGGAGCTTTGCTTTAAAAAGCGCTCAGATATTGCAGGAGTCAAGGAACAAGGCAGCTTCTTGTACCCAGCAATCACTTCACTTTCCCTCTCAACTAACATCTCAAGTCACTTCAAAAGACACCGTGGGTGATCGATGTGATCTCCTGCTTCTTAAGGCTGCATACTGCAAGGAAATGTCACCAGTGGATCGCAATCGCCATTACACACCTGCTGAAAATGGTGGCCAGCAAGTGGTGACAGTGTCACCTGATTCAAGGCGCTAGCGAAATCCAATTTGACACCCGATAAGATCAAGCAGACTATGACAAACTTTGATGCCACAAATCATCTTCTTGGTACCCGTGGCAATGATAGTCAAGTAGATGAGTTGCCTACCACCATGAGGACAGTGAGTGGAGCTTTGCTTGCATCACCAACACTGAATGCTTGGGAACCATTCTCCCACACACGATAAGCTTTTTGGACACGGTGATCCTTCTCATTGCTGCAGTTTTCAGCATTTGTGGATGGATCTACTAATTACAGCCCATTTGTGCATTGATTATTTTGTCAAATACACATCTCTTACTAATTTATTTTACATTCTTCAACACGTGTTTCCTGCACCTGCACGTGTTTTCTGCACTTTCCAATCTACGGAAGTCTAATAAGCCATTTCAACGACGTTTGGCGACAATGCTGCATATAATTGTGCCCTTAAATTTGTCCAAGTGTCGATGCGTAGGATTTAAACGCAACCGCTTGATATACGCATACAAAATTGCATTTTACGGATACCAATGCAGCTCTTTGAGAGTTGTCTAAGTTCCCCTAAACGATTGGAAACCATTCCCTACACACAATAACCTTTTTCGGACACGGTGATCCTTCTCATTGCTGCAATTTTCAGTATTTGTGGATGGATCTACTAATTACAGCCCATTTGTGCATTGATTATTTTGTCAAATACACATCTCTTACTAATTTATTTTACATTCTTCAACACGTGTTTCCTGCACCTTTCAGTCTACGGAAGTATAATAAGCCATTTCAACGACGTTTAGCGACAATGATGCCTATGATTGTGCCCTTAAATTTATCCAAGTGTCGATGCGTAGGATTTAAACATAAACGCTTGATACACGCATGCAAAAGTGCATTTTACGAATACCAATGCAGCTCTTTGAGAGTTGTCTAAGGACAAAAGTCGACAATAATGCGTAAGAAAAATATGATCAGCTTACGGAAAGGAATCAAGCCACTAGCGTGACCCAGAGGGCAGCCTACCCGACGAAGGTACAATGACCATCCAAGTGACAGTAGACGGTATCGAGAGTTGGACATGCAACAAACGTACAAATTTTAATGCATTTTTATGCATCAACTGCCAGACCGTTTTATATCCCCTAATTCGTTTGTCTACTTTACCTTGCCTTGTCTGTCGGCATATGTACGGGATGCTGTACCGTGTTTCGTCCATTTAGCGATGTCACAAATATATGCGCACTGAGATAAAGAGCAAAGCATGACGTGGCCAGAGGAGAGTTGGAACAGCAGACAGATGATTACAAACGGAATGGAGGGACACCCCCTGCCCTTAATTGTCATGCTTCCAACACGTGACATGCATGATCCTTGTCGAGGAATCACGAACAGCTGCTAGGCGTTACGATGACATCGGAACAGAGGTCCGAATAGCAACGATCGAAGCTTCCGAGTTCGTAGGCGGAAAAATTTTGTCCGACATTCAGCAGTTCCAAAGGTAATTACATTCGCTTCCATCAATATGGTCGAGCTTTACTGAGATGTCCAAGCAAATGAAGACACAAGTTGATTATATATGAGGTGCATTTTATGAAGCGTCAGTCAAAATCACTGATACATTACTCTCAGAGTGTGCTTTCTCGCAATTTTCGCAACTTATCGATCGTTATGTGTAAACTTTGATTCCAGTTGTAGGCGAGTGTAATCACTTCATGTAGACATGCCACTTGACTAACTTCACAATAGCACGCAATTCTATTACACTGGCAAATGCAACCTTTTACCAGTCACATTGGAATGAGAGGTAGACTAAGTGGAGGCACGTGTAGAAGCAAGTGATAGGCACGGATAAAATGTCACGAAATCGTTTTAACCTTTGCATGGTTGCGAACCCTCTTCGGTCGTTTCGTCACCTTTACGGAAGACATCGCACAATATTAGGATCATAGAGCCACTATTTTTCACATTGCTTCCGACCAAGTGTAGAAAATTGCACCAAGAGCAAGGTAGTTTTACGTTTATGTCCCATGCCCATCGCCACTAGATCAGACAAACTAAGCTGTCGAGGTCGAGAAGAAAGGTGAATTGTTACAGAAGAAGACGGGTGCTACATTTGGCCTGATCGGATGGGATGCACGATGGATGGCTTCAAGATCACGGTCTTCGTGTTTTGCAAGGGAAAGGCTATTAACAGGCAAAGCGACACTAGACATAAAGAACTTCAGAACCAGTGAATCACATGGAGGGATGCTGACACCTCTAAGTTCACAGTGGCCGTGTGCAGCTCAGGCGTCGCTTGAATTGCATAAAAATAAACGATAATGCTAAGCTAAGTAAAATTTGAATTCTCGCCATATGAATGATGTAAAAGTGATTAAGTAGGTTGTTTTCTACTTAGGCAGGTATCTCTACGATTTGAGATTGCCTCGGTTGTTTGCAGGACTATGAGAAATTCAATTTTGGAAAGTGCTTCCTCTTTGACAATGACTCTGCGAAATTGTGTGCAATTGTACGTTAGTGGCACGGCAAACGCAAGAGCAGGGAATTCGAAGAGAAGCCTTATTCCAAAGGCGCATCCCATACACCTGTTTGTTGCCACATAGCAGACATGATCTTCTGGTGCAAATCCTGCACCGTTACCGCCTACCTCTACTTCGTTCTCGCTTTCCAGCCAAAATTGGATGGATGGACGCTGCAAATGCTTGACTATTTGCCAAGAGAGATTAGGAGAGGCTCAACCTGTTCTGCTTTAAATGGAACTGACTAAAACACAAGTCATGCTCCATTCAGGACTTGCAATCTAGTGGCCATTACATCGCAGCAATAGCGTCACGCTATCGGTTCACACTAGTGGTTCAGTGGATCGTTACACAGGTAAGCGGCTTTGAAGGGGACCCTGAAGTTTGTTTTGTAATCGAAGCCTATAATATTGCAGTGACTATTCTCCTATTAACAAACACAAGTGCGGCGGTGATAAATACCTGGTTTCCTTGTCATCAGTGTGATGCTGTCACTGCTTACCTCCACTTCATTGTGCGTGTTTGTTAATAAAGCTCCGAACTGTCTTCAAATGCCTATGGGAAGTAAGGTAAGGACCTACTCACTACCACGACACTGTAAGAGCCTTTGAACCTGCCCCACTCAATCTAGTAAAGCTGCTGTGGTTGAAATGATCGCGCATGTCATAATCCACTTCCTCAGCTCCTTGGTTCCAATTGCGGAGAATGAGCTCTGATAAACAATTAACTGTACAAGCCTACTGCATTTGCCTTGCCAACTTGATTACACTTTTAAGCAAATATTGCACGCGACTTTTCTTGAATGGTCTTAAATGGACGAACTGACCTAATTTGTCTTTATTTCATAACCGAAAATTTGTGTCTAAATGTCTGTCTCCATCAACCGAAATATGGCATCAGTCTGCAATCATGCCTACGTAGTTTCTCTATGGTGCATGCTTTTGTTCTGAAGTACGTGGATGGGGTGAGGAGAGAGGCGACCTCTAAAGCAGATGCAGCTGGCAGTCGTGAATTGCAATGCAGTATTTTAGTTGGAGTTGTGGCCTTGAAAGATTTATTCCATGCTCCTCTCAACAGCACGAAACTTTTGTAGAGCTTCAAACAGACAGGTCGTTTCACTTATTCCTCCTTAGTGATCGCGCCCCAATCATCAACGCGGACAGTGATCGCCACCTCCAGAAGCTTATTCTAGATTCTGTTCGCTGCTGATTCTCGAAGAGTGCTTTGTTACGTGTGTGTGTGCGAACCATTCAGGCCGTAGCGATGAGTACGCCACCGTAGTGAGCAGTCAAGATAGAGCAGTTGAGGTGCTTATTAACTCCCAATCTTATTCTCTGCATACCAATTACTCTCCATTTGCAGTAAAACCACTCGTGCATTGTGCCTTGCTAGCGAATGACACATCTGTTTGAATTGTGCGCTGCTGTCATAGCAAATAGCTTAATAGGATGGCCTCTTCCATCGTGCAAGGAAATTTCGCCCTATTAGTTGTAAACACGACAAATTTCTTAGCGAAGTATCCACTTGACAATGCACTAACCCCCTTGCCATATCGTCCACGCCTTTGTACTAGGCTCCAGCTGGAAACCGTCGATTAAATGAACTCCGTGTACCAGTAGAGAGACAATGCCAACCACATGTCACTCTATCCACTTTTAGGCTTCTATAGTCAACTTCAGCATTCCTAATGTGTGTTCACGCTGCGTCTGTTCGCTTTGAGCAATCAAGCACGCAGAGGTGTCCTTAAATTGCACTCGAGATGGCATAGGCTTTGAAATCACCCAATGCAGCATTTGCAGGGAAATCACTACCTTGCACTCTTCATTTCCTTTAAAGGTCTTGACTTATCATGGCGATAGCTCATCCTGAGCCCACCTTATTTCACATTGGCCATATATTAGATCCTTTTAAGGCTCTCTGACAATGGGAAGTCTGCTGTAACAAATCGCCAACTGTGCATCGACTGTCTCAAATGCTTTTCAGTATTAGCCCATTCCTGCTCTAGCAGGATGACTGACAAGTGTGTAGCCAACTGTTGGTGACTGTTTCACAAACCGCAAAGAAGTAGCAAATCACTCTAAGGGAATATGCAATTTAATTTATGTGATTGCAGTGGGATGTAATGTTTTCATAACTTTAGACGCGATCGAGTAATTGGAAAAATTTTGCATAAAATATCTTGATAAATTCCTTACGCCAACAAACAAAGCTTGCGCACCTATGTGAACATGGCTGAATTTCTGAGATATCACGTTCTGGTCAAACCATTTGGGGTCTGCATACGTGACTTTTTCTTAGAAGGCGGTTAATACACGGATGACCCTTCCATCACAGTAGGCCATATTTAATGCTGAAGCAGCAATGGAGAGCTAAGCCCACGCTTTGTATCGTCAATGCTGTGTTCAAGACCATTCCAATGCAAAACTTACCACTCACTCCCAGACTTCACCCAACATTTACAAGCACAAAGCGTCAGGCGCATAGAGGTTGGAAAAGTGTAAGTCGGTCTGATTTCCCTCAAGGTCGGCTGCCACATCTGTTGGAGACAATGACAAACCTCATAAGATTTGAAGTACGAAGCGAGCATGAGGAATAATTGGCAGTCCGTGGAGGGGAACTAGGGAGGGTTTATCGGAATTATTAAAATTCGAGCCTGAAATCCTTTGTGCAGAATCTAGTGTGACAGTAAGTAAATAGCAAAGTAATCCTGCCAATTTTAAGGGATTGTAAGCAATGGATAATGCGCAATTACACTCAGACACTCTGCATCACAGGCGCATCTCGTCCCACCCTCTTCCAAACTTGCCCTTTCCGCTCACTCCTACTGACTAACGAAAACTTTCGCAGGTACTTTATAGATGTAAATACTATTTCCATCTCTTCAACACTAGTTGGTTGAAGCCTCGACTCATCTAACACCGCAACTGCTACTTGCAAGATGCCAGTAGTTCTAGTCAACAACGTCTACAAATTGCGAAGGAAATTTTAGTAGTGCCTAGCCAACTGTGTTACATAAAATTGTGCAGTTTTTGTATCAAATTCCGCATCAATTATGAAGAGCACCAAATGGAGTAAATGCTAGGATAGGAATAGGGTGGCATATAAAGATAGAAGGAAGAGAGGGAGGAATGCAGCAGGAGGGAGCGTGGCGCGTTGTCTATCAGTAGTGTTGAGCAGCGCCATATTGCCTCACCAGACTTACGAAGGTTGTACTGTGTTCATGGCACCAGTTGTAGAGGATGGCTTGGCGCACACTGTGTGCAGCCGCAGCAGTACCACCACCAGAAGTAAGCAACTGGAAATTTCGAGATCGCTCCTTACAGCGACTGAGGTAATTACAATTGCAATTGTACGGCTCAGTGCAAATCGTGTGGCGCCATCAGCACGAATTTATGTGGTTTGCCATGAAAATGCCTGCACCGTGTAGAATGGTTGAGCCAACATTTGTCGCAGTGTAGGTCTGCCAATCAGACTTGGTTTATGACAGTGGTAATAAAACCAACCTGGCTTATTTTGCACAGCATGATAGTGAGTAAAGGATTCCAGCATTAGCGTGAGCTATCCTAAGGCAAGCCCTAAAGATAGCCATCTTGACTGAAAATTCAGCAAAGACTAGAATAAAGGAAGTGTAACGCCTTAAATGTGGGACTCAAAGAAACAGTGAAGTCACTTTGGTTTAAAAATTGTTAGCGTATTCAATGACCGTCTGTAAATAAAATTATAAACCAACCCCATTTCTGAAGCCGATTCCCTTAGGACTAATAACCATCCAAGCAAGGGTTAAGAGTAAGATCTACGGTCGTGGGCGCCTTTGCAAAGGCAAAATGTGGTGCAATCCGATGCGACACTTTGCGTATGCGATACATGGAATTAAAGAAAGTTGAACAGGAGGGGCAAATGAATTAAAAAATGGGGTTGATTAAAATAGGAGAAATGAGGCTTTAACTGCGATTAGATTCAAATGACAAAATCACACGGAAGGCTATGAACCACTAATGCAGGACGAATTGCATGGCGCAGGAGCACTTCCAAGTGCTGCTGGTGCTGTGATTATAGTACTTGCGGTAGCCTTAACAGCACAAATGGTGTGGGTGCTTCGCTCTTCTCTTCTTAGCTAGTGCTGCTTCAATGAAAGCATTCAGCTACCTGTTAATGCTCAGCCACATGTCGATGCTCCCAAATAAGTTGAAGGTTAAAGTTGGAATAGTGAGGATTAACTGCTTTTCCATTATGCCAGGTTGTGGAAAAGAATTGCGATATGCGCCACTGAGAAGGGTAAAATAGGTAAAGGCTCACATACAACGAATGAGAAGTCGATGGTCTACTAGAGATTGATGTCAATTAGTCGGGAAAGAGACACCGATGTGTAAGCGCAAGAACTTTCGCCTGGTGCACTTCGATCGGGTTCACATGATTAGCCCGAAATCGTGGTGTTCAGTGAAATGCGAAATGCTGCCATCGATATAAGTGGTGTGAGCATTTTGAAGTGCGCATTAGCGGTTGTGGAAAGCGGTACTTCCCTAACTGAGACCAAAGTGTACTTTCTGTAAAACTAGATGAATAATAAAGAGGTTGACACTCTTAGTGATTTGTGGAAAGTAGCTGGGAAGGTAGAACAGAAAAGGGGAGTAATAGATTGTGCATTTGGCTAGAAATGCTGAGAGTTAGGTAGTAATTGACAAGGAAAGAATGAACACCAGCGACAATCTTGCGTAGGTGATCTTGGGCCTAGGTACTCAGTTCGGGCTATTCAACGTTGTTCCGGGTTGGTTCACACGATGGTGACGGAAGTGGAACGCTTGGATTCAATGGTGCATTTTGCTATGCTTCAGGCACCTTTACATTACTTTCCTTATTCCCTGATACTCTTTGCTCTTCTGCGCTGCTCTCCGCACATTTGTACCACTTCTCACACTCAGTTCTTATCCCAACACATTACACCCCTTCGCACGGTACTCTACCGCGGACTAAATCACGTATAAATTGCTGTACTTAATGGGGTAGTGCTAAATGTTGGGGCAGTGGCGTTAGTACTGAAAGTAAATGCAGCATTCATGGTGCTGTCAGCGGTGTTGTCAAAAATCTAAGCACAGTTAACATTGAGTTCGCAATTTACGTATTCTCTGAAGTTGCGAGCCACTAATATATGTTTAAAGGGACCCCTTCCTAGCTCTTCTTTAAAGAGGAAATAATGTCTCTGAGGCATAGGGTGACATGATGAGTTCTTCATTCTGCAGCGTTCGTAGGGTCACCATCAGCGCCGTGCGTTCAAAATCGTACTTCCAATCAACGAAGGCTAAAATGGGTTTTAAGGCCTAAGCTAATAAAATCTTCTTTTACTTTGATAGCAGAATAACTGGAAACACAACAAACTTTCTCCTACTCTAGATTACGTACGTTATGTTTGAAAACACACACACGAAGGTGCATTAAATTGGAGTATGATTTGCAAACGAGACCTTCAGCAGTCACATAAAATGGAGTGGAAATTAAAGGGAAACATAACAAAGGTTAACGACAAATAAAGCAATTTTTCGTCTGTTTCAACATATCAGAATTTGCATTAGCGATGCTACCTAGGAACTCGTTTCTTCTTATTTTTCCCATATCCTATGAGCAAATGCAAATGATTTTGTTTCATGTGCTACAAAGGTTTCTTCCCAGATTCAAGCAAAACTTGCCTCAAATGCGCAAATGCACATGCCCTCCAGATTTAAGTAAGCTCCAATCCTTAAATGCAATGGCTTTGACAAGCTTCTGGCCATGTATTGGTTTCTCTGCACTTGGTCTTTTGCTTCCCTCGATGCTGACTTTCCCAATGAAATAACCGGAAATAATTGGGGCTGACGAATTTCAAGAAAATTGACGAATTTGTGGAAAAGCAAATGCCCCTTTTTGATGCTTGTGTGCCTCTTTCATGGGTCTCTCTTCGAGGTAGCGCTACTTTGATCTCTGTTACTCAGAATTATACTACAAGCTCTTCCTATCTATTTAGGAACTCCTAATGCAACTCACTGACAAGGATCTAAGCAGTGCTAACAATGGGACGACTTGACAGATTGGAGAAGGCAGCATTGCTTACGCGTCCTACTTCCGTCTGTGATACAAATGGGATCCAACCCGGAAGTGACTAACTATGGCTAATAACTTATGCGAGCAGATGCTTCAGTGGCTTTAGGCAAGGTAAGTAAGTGTCTATCCACTTTGTGATGCTATGTTTGTTAAAGGTGTCCCATTACTGTCGAAGGGGAATGTGCTACGATGGGTGTTTACTGATTTATGAAAGTTGACCAACACTAAAGCTTCACAAATTCAACACGCATTGTAGATTGATGTGTTTTGCTTCAGTTCTCATGATTTCTGAACGCATCTTGGCCTTTATTGAACAGCAAAACCCTGTACTTAGTATGAGTAGCGTGGGCACATCAAGCTGCATGGTCGCATTTGAAGAGAGAAGTGCATGCTTTGAACACCTAACGACCGGTAATAAAACTAAAATATTAGTAAGCAATGGCAAGTAGCTAGGGAGGAATGAAAGAAGAGAGAATTGGTAGAATGTGTAGTAAGTAACAAAAGTTGGGAGTTGAATTATAAGTGGTAAAGGGCGGGTGATTGCCAGCGACGATGCCGCGTGATCACTTGTGGATCCGGTCACCGATGAGGTTGCGCTACTTCGATCTGGGTTAGTACATACAAAGGTGCCAGGAGTGGAACACCCGGAGTCGCTGGTTCACTTAACCTGTCCGCTTTTCGCTTCGCTACACTTGCGCCCCCATTTGTGCCGTTTCGCCAAGTCTGTTCCCGTCACATCATCACCTTCCCTCGCACCGTGTTCAATTGTTAAGCATTGCATGCATACACTACTTTACCGAATAAGGTAATGCTTAGGAAGGAAGCAGTGCTGAAAGTGGATGTCGGGGTTCAGAGTGGTAGAGACAGCATCAAATAGAGTGGAAAGGCATTAAGGCTTCGGGATTCGCAGCTTCTCATTTTACATTTGAATGTGCACTGCCATTTGCACCAAGTATTGCAAAATAAGCCGTGAAATGAGTAAATATTGACAAGTTCCTCGACTTTGCTTTGTGGGATTGGCAACATAAGCACCCCACATGGACTTGCTAACTGAGGTCATTTCAGGTGCATTGATGATGCAACTACGTGACGTCCCTTCCCGTTTATGCACAAGCAAAACTATTCCTTAAAAAATCATGTAAATTCCTGTTTAAAAGTGGAATTTGCTGAAGGAAGAATTTATTGCATTGCAGGCAGTAGTGAACATTGATATCAGTTTCAATCAAAGCCTAATAACTGCTCCCCTGTTGATGCAGTGTAAACTGCAGCCTCGTGCATTGCATTCACAGGTGTATGGACAACTGTAACAAGCAGTTCTAAGTAAGGCATGGAAATAACAGGAAGAGAGAGAGTCTAAAAGTCATGAGAAAATTGTGAAATTAACTGAATGTAAAAGGCATAAACTAAAATACCATGTGATTGAGTTTGTGGGCGTGCACACATACTAGAATGGAGGAGTGTGTGCAAAAGGTAAAGAAGGGAGAAATGAAGCTGTGAATGAATGGGGGAGAGATTGCGAAGAGCAGCTACGAGAGTATGAAAAGGAGATACAAATGGAATCCGATCGAGAAGTGACTGAGCAACACTCGGTCGCCAATTGGACATGGTCGTGGAATTAATGCAACTGTGTACAGATCTCTCAGTAGCTGCAAACAAAATAGCTAAACGACTTAATGCCTTGCGATGTCATGTCTGCCAGAAGTACCTTAATCGCTCCATTAGTGCCACTTGCGAATGTGCTAAGGCAAATATTCACTGAGATGCGAAAGTTGGTCTGTTGTAGGGCTTCAGATCTCCAAACACACACTGCAGGTGCCGATAATTAAAAACAATTGCAGCCATAAATGTGCAAGCAAAGACTAGCCTATGGACATTAAAATGATACACTGACGCATATGCATAGATAAGTATCTGGATAACTAAGTAGAGAGATGATAGAAGTTAGAAAGCAATGGAGTAGAAAATAAAAATGTTTTTCATTTGCATGCACTGATGTGGACCAATTTATCAACGCACTTTGCAATGCTCCTTGCAATCGACGATGCATTTGCGAATGCAAACTAAACTGCTGCGTTCCACAAAATGCACTTTAACGTGCTTGCGCTCATACATCATCTGATGGAGTCGCCGACAGCACCGTGTACACCACCAACCACCAACGTCACCGCTTCCTTTAGCATCACCTTATTTAATGCAGCAATACATACGTGCAGGATTCCACAATCGAATACAATGCAAAGAGATTTTACGTACTGAGATAGGGACTATTCGGAAGGGCACAAGTGTATGGAGAGTGGTGTGGAAGAATGAGGAGTAACAGAACCTACCAAGGTAAAACACAAATGAATGAATCGTAACAAGACGAGCCAGTGACCCTTAGCCTTCCTCTTCCATCACGTATGAATGCGTACTAACCCAGACCGACGTAGCATAACCTCGATGGAACGCAAATCCACATATATCTGTACAAAGCTGTTACTAGCGTCGACCATCGACCTCACTATTCACCATTTAGCTCTCAACCTTTCTTACCAACTGCATAGTCTCTAGCTTCCCATTTCTTTAAACTACCTTAGTCACTTCTCACAAATTGCTAAGAGCTTCAGTCTTTTAACACTCGTCTGGTGTTACCCTAAGAATTTTATGCTTGGTTCATTCGCTTTTTACCTGCCCTGCTGATTTCATTGTTTTTTCTTCCGATCCAAAATGCAATCACAATTTTGTGTCAGACATGTTTGAGGAGTTTTAGCTCCTAATGCAACACCCAGTTTTAAGTTATGTATTATTTAATCATAAGAAATGCGACCTTGTTCTTAGAACGGAAAAACTGTGCTGAAACCCATTGGTTAACGTGCTTAGTTCCACACACTCCTTTAGTCGGTGATATTCAGTACAATAATACACTTTGTTCGGAAATTGGCCAAACAAGTACTGCCTGAATTTCGAATCTATCATAAATGACGTAAGTTGTACCCAAATAAGTCTTTTATCGCATTAGCTGCTTCTGATTTCATTTTATGTTACGGTTTTTAAGGATGTCAATTCGATCCAGGCCACTCCGTGCCCTTCTACTTTACTGTTTGCTGCATCTATGCCTTACCGAATTGTGTGGGTCAGCATGGAGACATCACTTGCAGGGAAAAGTGGTTGACCTAATCACTGCTTTGCTGAGATGTGTGCATGGTCCAAAAAGAGGAATAAAATATGTCATCACATTGTAAATGCAAAAGTAATTTCCAAACAAAAGCTAAAACAAATATTACCTACCAAATATTAGCGCTACCTGGTTGAGAAAGTATTTGGGTGCATGGAAGGCAACCAGCGATTCTGTCAATAAATAGTGTAAATCTTTTGCACGGTCGGCTTTAATGTTGTGCTACAGCGAGTCAAACCCACTTTTCTGCTCTGACTTCGAAGGTAAACTAGGTGAGTGTTCTTTTGCTGTCCGCAGTACTAGAAATAAAATAAAATACTGTTGCTATTTTGAAGTTAATTTTCACTTAATGTTCGTTTCTGCAATATCGGAGGCAGCAGTAGAAGCGGTAGGTGCTTCTCTTAGGAATGCACATGAATATTCCCAATTATATGATGAAAGAATAAAAGTTCTATTGCTAACGCTCTACTTGCACAAGTTCATAATGGCAAATCACACCTAAAATGCCTGCTCATTGTGTTGAAATTCATCAAAACACTTCCAATTTTAAGGTTAGTTGAAATGGCTGCAGTACATGGCATCGTGATGCAAGCACCAGCGTGCAGGGTGTAGAGTAATGGTTTGACTCCGAGTAGTTGTTTTCCGTTCGCGTTGGAATGAGCTGCATTTGCTCATCAGCGTTCGAGCTGTTGATGAGATGCACGCATGTCCGACAATTCGGACTCATATTCACCGGCATATGAGAGGACGTGATGTTTATCACCCTTTCAAAGCTTACTCAAGACTCATTAATAGTTCTACTTTTGAGAACCTGACTGAGGAAATTGGAAAGCGCTGTGTCAGGAACCTTAATGCGAGTAATGTAACGGCTTGTTTGCGTTTGCATACGATAGGAGCATAAGAGTCGCATGAGCTGGACAAATGCCTTCTACTTGATGAGCACGAGTCGACAAATGATGGCCGAAACAACACGCATTTCGTAATATGATCTCCAAGTCTTTTACTTCGTACGCTGACAGAAGTACTTGCAGTGTAATTGTCTTTCACGACGACATTGCTCATTGTGTAGCCAACACTAAGATGAGAATGAAATTATTTTAATTTGCTGTTTAGGTCTGCTGAAATTGGTGGTGGTAGCTGAGGTCAATGCATCACTTGGCTCACCTGCAGATGCAAAGACTACGTTAAATTCCTCTCTTGAGATCATCAAGAGTGCTCTGCTTCTAAACTAGAGACGCATGCAATATTACTCAATTTGTGCCCATCAACTACCAACATCTACGACTAAGCCCAATCTCTGTTCCCCTCCAGTACAGGAGCAAATTGGAAAGATGAATGCTCAATAGTTCTACTCCTGTTTGTATTGTGTTTAAAAGTCTACCAGTCTCGATTTCGTAATGTTACCTAAGTGCGCCTTCAGTAGTACCAAGATTCTTGCAGATAGTAGCAACGCATGTGAATGCTTTAGATGAAATTATGGGTGACCAGCAGAGAAAACATGTGGTTTTATTATAAGTGTACGCATTGATTAACAAGACATTTAATTATGCAGGAAAGTAGGAACACAAAGCAGATTAGCATTTGTGGTCAGCTTTTATGATTCATACATCTTTGTGTCGTATGGCTATGATCGTGTGCTGGCGCACCAGACAGACCACTATTTGTAAGTGTGCAGCAAAGAAGGTTTTGGTTTGCGTTAACGATCCTCCGTGCGGGTGTGTGCGTGCCGATCGCACGAAGAAAGTGCTTCTCAACTACGGAATGTAAATCAGACGACCCTCTTGCAATGTGGTGCCACGAATACGAGAAGTTGCAAAGTGTGGCAAAGAGTGACTTTTGCGTGCAAGCAAAGCGTGACTAGTTCTTTCCTTACTTCCGCATGAAAAGCGAAATTAATGATCGTAATAGTGCACATCTGTCATGCAGAGGAGCGGTCGGTTTAACATTCACCATCTTAATAAGCTTTAATCTGACGCTGATTTGCAGCATTGTTCGGCTGATGAGATTATGCTGTGCAGGACTAGGCGAACTTAACAATGGCTATTATAAACGCTAAAATCATACGCTGATCTAGTGCGGCATAACCAAAATTTTGGTCGGCTTATTGTGGCTGCCGAATCTTTTATTCGCGCAATCGCCTTAGTCACGCCTACACGGGGATCACTCAACCGAACTAAAACCCTTGCAATCATAAAAATGCCAAAGTGAGCACCTGTCGAGAGTGATGACAGATTAACACAGCCGTACAGTACTGAAAAGCATTCAGCATAGAAGTTTAAGTGTGAAGCAAACGTCCCGCGTTCTTTCGAGGTGAAACATGAGCATATGCAAAGCTAACAATCGTTAAAATACTATTTTTAGATTTTTCACTAGCAAGGCATTGTTACCACTTTATAACATTTTGGCGCAAAGACAAAACGCTGTTCAAGTAGTAGCAGGCACTAATGCGCATGAAGGAGGGCGTCGTCTTTGGTATAACTTGCAAAGAAAGTGAATACCATTGCACAATATCCCGTACCAGTGTTGCGTATCTAATAAAACAATAAAATCGTATCAAGTCGTAGGAAAATTTTTACAGGGAAAGCCGAAATTTCTTGCCGAAAATGCAACTGTCCGTCACTAACTAGTGAGGGTATTGCATGCAGTTAAGCACCACACGACGAATTGCCTTCACAGTTTTGCTAGACACCCTACTGATCCAGGGTCCCCTTCCCATCGATATGAACCGCATACATTTACGGTTGCATTTAATGCAAGGCGAAAACGCAAATATTTAAAGACCCAGCTCCCATTCAACCGGTGGACCTATATGCGAGACATTGTTTAGAACAATTAAATTTTCCAAAATATCGAGACGACTAATTCATCATTGGCTGGACCACAATATGCTCCACACAAAACTGTAGGTGTTGCTTTCTTAAGTCATTCAGCTCCTATGGTTTGTGTAAGTGGAGCGGATTCTCATCACATCCGCTATCGTGTGGGCAGTTAGATCTCCCATGCATCACGTCAAGTCGTTCAACAATTACGATCACTGACTTTTCAGAGTTTGGAGCCTTAAACTTCTTACGGAGTGGCAGACATTCTGCAGCTGTGACTTATAACTTTGCTGCCTATAAAAGTTGTACCCAAGCATTTGCTAAAATTTGATCGATAAACCCAATTTCACTTAAAGACCTGTGTGAACCCTTGCAATGAAAGCATCAGAAGCGAGTCTGCTCTTTGGAACCAAATGAGCGTAGTTTGTTTAACGATTCGCTGTCTGGGTTGATAAATAGCCGTTTTTGGGCTCAATTGGGACCAGCAGTCTACAGGCTTGAAAAACGCACTTCTTGCCATAAACGTAGCTGCGCATATTTTTGATTTGAGCGAAACCTTTGACAGACCAACTAATTAGACTCGCTGTACGGGTTCACATCATTAAATAGCTATAGCAGGAGCATAACTTATGCAAAAAGCGAATGCAAAACCGCATTTGCTTTTTATCTAGAGTGAACATACGGCAAAGAAATTCCGTATTAGCATTTAACCGTGTGGCGGTGGTAGATCTGGGTTAATAGGAGAAAGTTCGTTAAGGGTAAAGCGGATTTGGTGATGAGACTTCAGTGGCAATGAGACGAGTGGGGCAAATATTTGAGAGTGAATTGATTGAAACAAGTGACTTCAGTGTTAGTGAATCGGGAGGAGAACTTTTGCTGAAGGCGAATCAGTTTTAAGCATGCTAATGCTTTGTCAGTGGAACGAGCGGCGAGATTTCATTAGCGTGAGTCAATTTCAGTCATTGGACTGTAGTAGATGGAGATGGTTGGATAAAATTCTGATGGAAGTGAAACGATCTGGATCAATTTATATTAGCTGCATTTGATTGAGAGGGAATATTTTGTCGAGAGTGAATCTATCTTGCTCAAGGTGCAGCAGGGGCAATGGATTTGCAGAAGAAATTTTCTTGAAGGGCAATGGGCTTTGATTAGGGGTTGCCTTTTAGTCGAGTCGAGTGGCGAAAATTGGGCAGAGCTGAATCGGTTTCGTCATATGATGGCAATGGCAGTAGAATGAAGGAAGGATTCTTGCTGAAGGTGAATTGATGTTTGTCAGGTGATTGCGGTAGTGGAGGACGGGGAAGAGAAATGAAATCTTGCATAAGGTGAACTGAATTTGAGCACGTGGCTGCAGCGGCAGTGGAACAGGAGGAGCAAATTTCCGTAATGTTAGTTAGAAATGATTAAGTGATTGCAGTCGCAGTAAATAGAGATGGCAAAGTTTTTCAAAAGTGTAACATAATTTGATCGTGTGACTGCGTTTGTGGTATTTTTAGGGGTATGCTTTTGCCGAAAGTTAAATTTAGTTTTATCATGTGGCTGAACTTGAAGTGGAACAAGAGGCAAAATTTCGCTGAAGGCAAGTAATTTTCATGATGCTGCTGCAGTTGAACTAGAGGAGATATTTGGCCTAAATTAATTCGAAATTTAATACGTGGCTTTAATAGCAGAAGGAAGGTAGAAGCTTTGCAGAGGTAAACCAATATTTGTTGTGTGGAATGGGAGGGGAGATTTTGCTGAGAGAGAGTCAGCTTTGATTAAGCTGTTGCTGTTTTAGTGAGGCGAACGCATACATATTGCTGGAGGTGTGATTGAAGTGGCAGTTGAGTGAGAAGCAAATTTTCACTGAGGGTTAATTAATTTTGACCATGTGGCCTTACTGGCAGCAGAGCCGAAGGAAGAATTTTGCTGGAGGCAAATCTATTCAGATTACTTGACCACATTGCAATCGGGTATGTGAATCATGCAAAGACATCGTATAGGCTGATGTGAGTGCGCGGCTGAGATGGTATAAAAGAGAAGAGGGGTAAGGAAATGTACAATCAAGAAGGAAAGGTTAGGGTCAAATGGTCTTTGGTATGCGGTGGATAGATGTCAGCGACTCCCGTGTACGCATGCACATGGATTTGGCCACCATAGAGTGTGTGCTACGTCGGCTTGGGTTAGTAGGCTGACATGTGACAAGTCAAATGCGGAAAGCACTTAAGCACTTCACCTAAGTTCTCTCTCGCATTCCTTATTCTTCTACACCCTTCTCAACATATTTGTGCCATTTCGTACAGTCGGTTCCTTTCCCATCATATCACATCTCTTTACACTGCATTCGCCTGTGGGTTATTAAACGCATATGCTACCATATTGAATAGAGTAATGCTATTGTTATCATCGTGGTGCACTGGGTTCAAACGGACAAAGTATGCATGACAACTGTAGCCTTAGAGCTTCCAGCAAAGTGCGTTTTTTCACATTCATCAGCTACTATAACTGACAGGAGGTATCTTGCATGGTGACACAGCACGATTGATGCATAGACTTGCACGAGTTGGGTGCATCCATTGCAAGACGCCTGAGGTGGAACAGAGAATATCATGTAACTTCCCTGCTGCTATGTAATTTCAAACAAGTGTGTGCGCCATTTGCGAATTCGCGCGAGAAACGAAGCAATCCAAACCAGACTGTACTAGCAGGAGAATAGTTCGAGAAATGGGCTTGGAATCGTAAAGTTTGTTATTGCATCTACCTAAAAGCATGTGCTGTGTGTGGAATTCCAAGGATAACGAAGCTGGAGTGAACCACTGCGTATTTTGCAAATGGGTGCTTGAGGACAGATCCGTAAGGCCAAGATCAGAAGCGATGAATAATTCACTTCGCATTCATGCATACAAAGTCGGCGCAGAAATGAGGTTTACGCATTTCCAATGGGCAGGTACTTCACTTCCACCAGGGCTATGTTACCATGCTTTTGACAGAGTTCATGTTAGCGAACTTAGATTGTTGGTGCAAATCCTTTCATCGCTCACTTCCATGCTGATGGCTGAGATGCAGAAGTGTTTCGTACTTACCACCTACAAAACATTTATCGCGACGACTCTGTCCGATATAAATAGGGTAAGTGCCAAATCTCTCTTTATTGCAGAAAATCTAAACTTTGATTTTCGGAAGTGTAATATATTGAAGTCTCTCTTCTTAATTAATTATTTTACTCACAAGAAAGTTGCTTTAAGCTATTAAGAGGCAGCTTGCCTCAAACTACTCGTGTCTCGACGTGGAAGAGAAGAGAATACAAGTGGTGCCTACTGCTGCCTTTCGGTGCATGTGCAGTGGATGCGAGAGCAACCGTTGTACTGAGGCAGTCTTGATCAAAATAGTTTTCACGTAACCAACAATCTATCAGAGTGGCCCTCTTTCCTGTTACATCCTCCCACTATCAGATTTTACGGACACGAGTCTACCCCGACTATCTGCGGAAGCTCCTTATAAAGCGAAGTCAAATGCACTTTGGGACCACGGGAGGTAGTAACTAGCTGGCCACCCTCCCATCATCTCTGGCATTTATCAGTGATATAGCCTTATTGTCTGCCCTAAGTATATCTACTAGACTGGAACCAAAGATAGGTGACTTAAGCAAGGACCAATTTATTGAGGTCCCCGGGTCGCCTAGTATATGCTGGAGTTTCTGTAAAAGGCAAACAAAATGACACCTTGGCATAAATATTTTTGCTGTCGTTGATTTGATCACGGACGTGACACTGTGTTTGTCAACCTCAGTCGCCTCAATACTGAATCAGGTGTCATGCAAATCGCGTCATGATGGAAGGCAAAAGAATTGGAAAATCACTAGTAGAACAGCAGTACCGCTTAACTTGTTAGATGCATTCGTAAAGTGGGGAAGTAAAAGAAAGAATTGACACCATCCTCGGCTTAGTTGTGAGCCACTGGACTCTCCTTCTACCAATGGCACACATTCACCATCGCACGTGTATATCAATTGTAGAAAAAGTAGCATTTTGGATAAGAAGGAAATCAAAGAGTACCAGTACTGCTGCGAATCACTTTGGTCGCTTTCGTGCAGGAAATTATGAGAGTCGCAAAAGCATTATTCTACATAGGTTGTTGACTTAGGTATCAATGCAGTCAGAAATTAAGAAGTGGAGAGGCTAGTTTAAATGAGCAGTCTTCTTCAAAGAATCTGCGTTAATTTCTTCACTCTTTTGCTAATGTTTAAATTTTGGCTAAACATCCTAACTTCTGAAAAGACCCGTTTTTAGCTATTCAACTTAATTTATACTCCACTTGTGCAGCCTTCGTACATTCGGCACTTGTTCCTGATCACTTTCATGCCCTAAATGGCGGGAAGAATTAAGCAGAGCGTTTGCGATATCACATCGACCAAATCAACTAGACTACTAACACGTGGTTCAAGTTTACAACAAATCCTGGCAATTAGCAACATATTTTTCATCCCAGATTTGTTACCCTCCGTATCTAATGGGCTGACAAAATATCGGACAGCAGTGGTGGAGGATTTGGTTACCATCAAGGTTATGCTGTGTTGCTCTAGGTTAGTACATACGTAGTGACGGATATGGGACGCTCGGCATCGGTGACTCACTTTGCTATCAATTCCCAACCCACAGGCTGCCTATTCGGTGTTTTGGGATGAAGTGGAAGGATTGGCAACGCCCAATTTTACATCATTGCTTGATATTGACCCAGTGTTTCATGCGTACTGCTATAAAGACTGCTGCGTGATCAGCACTGAGAGCTGTGCAGTAATGCTACAATATTCAATAAGAGCTGAAATAAAAGGTGCGCATGAATGGTTCAAAATGCCAATCACCACCGAAAGCATGCGACGGAACTGATTATCTTGAAAGGAAGCGGATAAAGTGCAGACTTTCGATTGAAGGCGCGTCATGGTTCTACCAACAACTGGAAACCAGCGGATTTTGCCAGTGAAGCAGTATCAGGACACTTACCAAATGCAGGTCTTAAATTAGGCTTCCTTTGTCGCACCTGAGTATTTGTCAAGATAAATGGATAAATAAGAGAGCAGTAAAAGCTTAAAAATGTAGGGAGCAGACTACAACAGTCCTTACCAGGAACTTAGTCGCTCTCGCCTCCAATTTCGTGATGATGGGCTGGGCTTAGTGAAGGCTCTCTTCCATTTCCTCTAACTCTACTTTCGTTACCACTAAAGCAGCCTGAATAGTGGCAGTTAAGGCGGCATTTTTGCGCCAGGCTGCGTACAGCCTGCGATACTGCGTAAGAAGATGCAAGTTTCTCACAGACCTAAAAACCGACAGCTTCCGATTCCTGGCCCTCCAGTAATTGATCTGTGCCTGCTAAAATGTCGGAAAGACGCCAGTACAAATAGCACAATTTCCAAAGCTGCTTTTTTGCTCTCCCTATAATCTCATTTATGCTGCAAATCTGCAAGCTACTTGCCATATATTTCGACGCCGCTACCAGGTTTGCTCATTTTCAAACTCTTCCAATGCATAGAAGCTTTGCATAATTGGTACGAACAATAAGTAAATGGAAGACTGGATAAGGGATGGAAAGGCGGAGGGCCTTCTTTTAATCCTCTACTTCCATCGCGCAACTCTCCATCTCCTCGTCAATCCAAACCTTTTCCTCCGCCATTTTATACACGTCGGGGCTTAAAACCGGCAAACATCCTAGAGCTTAAGGGTAAGTTGTGATCACGTCCCTTTCCCTTCTTTCTCCGTCATAACTCACCCTCTTTCCTCCTCAATTCATTTGCATGCATCAATTTAACAGCATCACATCTGGCATGCGGTGTAAATCGCATGGATAAGGGAAGCTGTGATTGGCCTCCTTGAAAGTGCCACCCAAAAAGAATTTCATTTTATAGTAATTTTATTCCTCCACATTGCACGAAATCACATGACAAAATGAGGGAATGTTGAATGGTGGCACTGTGTAGAGTCAATTCACGGTGTCCATTTTTAATCCACTTTTCTTCTATTCCACCTTCTCTACATCCTACCCATGATTTCCCATCTCTTTGCCTCTATTTTAGTCATTCCTTTGTCTCCTTCAGCAAAAATATCACGTTACTTCGCTCCCACCGAAGCAATGCGTGGGTGCTTTTGCATTCGGCAATGCAAGGCAACAATTTGCCCAGGCATAGGATTAGGGATGAGCACTAGAAACGTACCTTTGTTACCTCTATGTTATTTTTCAAGGGTAAGGCGTCGAGCACCAACTTCTCCTTTTCCGTGAATCCCCTACTTTTTATCTTATTTCGTATTAAAGTGGGTGCGGCACATGAAACTGGCAAACTCTCCCATTGCAGAGTGAGGCGATTTGTCGCTCGCGTCGTCGACGTTTCATGATGCCTGCGCGGACGCGTACAAAGAAGTCCGTCAATCAGGGTGACGCATTGTAAGTGGCCAGTGACGGACCAAATGGCGGGCTCACTTTTGACGATTGTAGATGTCGCAATTGAAGTGCTGTAGTGCCTTTTACTCCTCCTTTTTGGCACATCGAATTAATTAACTACATTGGGGAGGGGGCGACATGAGGGACCGGGTCAAGCATACATTGTGCGATTAAGAAACTGGCTAATTACCCCTAAAGATGGCAAGCGATGTAACGGTGTGCTCCAAATGCGAATATCCAACTATTTAAATAGGAGAATTGTTGCCTTGCATTACCGCAGGCGAAATCTGTTGATGCGTTTCTTTGACAGGAGCGAAGTAACAAGGATGTTTAACTGAAAAGGCAAGGGCGCGATTGTGACAGAGGCAAAGAAGAAGCCGTGGGTTTGGAGGGATAGAGGGCGAGGAAGGAGAAAAGAGGATTATAAATGGGTAGCATAGGTTGACTCTGCGCAGTACAATGGTGCAGCATGATGCCTCTGCACAGTTCTCTGACACTGAGTTCCTTATTTTCTCCCCTCTTTCTTGCACAAGTTCCTAAAATTAACTCATTTACCTATGTCCTTTGTCGGACACTTAAATAAAGTACTTAGAGACAAATTTTGTCGAAGTTATATCCTTTTATTAAGCAGCACACCTGAAGACGCTACCCATATTTTTGCCTTAGTAAGTGAAATACACTAGGATACCAACTGCGACAGTGCTGATTCGACGCACGTGAATGTGGCAGGGAGGTATGGAGAGAAGATGAGCCAGGAATGGCGGAAAAGAGATTAACATATTCTATCCCTTCTTTGTACTATTTGTATCTCTTTTGGCCCTTTGACATCTTTTGAATGACAGAGTGGGAGGTTGGTGGGTTATGGAGAGCCTGAGTTGGAGACGGCACAGGTTGTTTGGCGAGAAATAGCTTGAAAGTTAGTGGATAATGAGGCGGGATAGCGACAATGATCAAGAAGTGGGTGGTGGAAAGAACGATATTGTCGGAGGCAAGCTGAATGGTAGAAGGCGTTGGAATGCGTGTATCCATGTCTGCTGATGTCGACAAAGTTGGTAGTAGAGCCAGAGGAGACACCCCAATTCTATCCAGAAATGTTAGTTTGTACTTGTATGTAGTAACGATCGTGACATTTACCACTAAGTTCAAACAGCATTGTCAGACGAAAATTTCCGTATGGCAATTCTACTAGGCAGCACAATGAATGACAGTGAGCATTGAGTGCGCAAAACACTGGCTAGAGAGGACGAATCAGCAGGACATACATGGGATTGAGAGCCGTTATGAAATATCCAATTAGTGCCTGGAGTACACACCTTGTCACTAGGTTGACTGCACTTCAGTGGTTTTTAAAGGCGACAAACAGGTGGGTGCTGGAAATGTTTGTGCAGAGTTAATTGGAGTTAGATGACGAGAAGGCGATGCGGCTGACCCATCGGTCGGCGGATTTAAGATGGTGTATAATTCGCGTGCATTTGAGTTTTTAACTACTGGAGCATGGTGATCAAATTATTGAGAATGTAAGGCCTTGCAGGCGATATGGCAATGTGTACATAGGCTTCCCTGTTGACGCCTTCTCAGTCATTCTTTGAACCAAGGAATAGAAAGCGACGTAGAAGAAGTGCTTTGAGGCTTTATTGCTGTTTTCGTAGTTAGCAACAAGCCCTAACTTCCTTTCCGCATAATCCATAGCATGACTTTATAAATGGATAAAGATTTTTAAAACAAGCCTCTCTTTTCACCTTCTATTTGCGCAGCATCGTGAAGAATCTTGCTTCACCATCGATGGTTGATTAAGTACGCGAGTAAGAAAGTGGGTAAGGGGGTGCTCACATACTCTTTGCAGTGTAAGCAGGTCTACGCATAATCTCCTTCTCCCTGCGATCCAACTAAAATGGAGAGAAAACTTTATCAAATAATGACAAGTGGGGAGAGAACAAAAACCAAATTAAGGATAGTAGCGAAGATAAGTGATGGGGTTTAAAGAAATAAATTATTTTCATAAGGCCATTGATAAGAAAGAGAGATAACCGTATGAGAAACGCAAAATATGCTTCCTACTTTATTCACTTTTTCATCCTTCTTAACAAATACATTGCTCAATTTGCCCTTATCCACTTTCCCTTCTTATGTGCCCTAGCCTCACAAAACCGCGCCGTTACCACTCGAACCCGAAACACTTTAGCTTCACATTCAGTGCACAAACCCTCCTTTCTTTCCAAAGCCACTACTCCACTGCCACCCTATGGTATTTTGTACCCTCTTTCCGACCAATTTTCATACTCTTAACTTTCTTCTCACTAGGCTGACAAATGCACGTGCGATTGCTACTACAACCACTTTGAACTCGATACCTTTCGCAATGCTTACAACGGAAAATATTGCACACGACAAAATGCAAACTTTTTACTACAATAAGGAATTTATAGACCCTTCAGCAAAACGGGATAGACCCTCACTCACAAGTAATACCACATGCTAAAAGAGGGACAGAACCATTATCACTGTGCTCCTTTGCCTATGCAATGCAATGTTGCGCAAGCCTTCTAGGTTCTTGGAAACGTTTGATGGCAAAGGAATCTGGAAACATTGTCAATGCAGACACCAATTAGCTGGCGCATTATTAGTAGAAATGAGATTTTGGGCTACTGGAGAAGACCCGTCTTATAATGTATACTACCAAAGTAGGTGTATTTTCTGCGTCGTAGCAACCAACATCATCGACAGCTGAGGTGGCGATCCAGACGCAGACTGAGCAGTAGTGGCGGGGTCCGCGATACGTGGAAAACTCGTGTCATCGTGGAACGCAGCATTGCAGACTACTTACTCCTAGCGCAAACGTATTGCCTCAGTTGCTGCTGATCGGTCTGCCTCACTAGTAAAAGATCGCCACAAAATCGGCGAGGGTGGCTGAGTTCCTAGCATTGACTGCCGTCTTCTGTCCCATGCATTTTAAGCTTTAATAACTCTACCGTTTGCCATTTATAATGCTAAATGTTCAGACATTTCATACTAAATAGTATCCCTTGTTTACATTTCATCCATCATTTGTTCTTCATCATTACATTTTTTCGTTCACTTATTATTGTTGTGTTTACGCAATGCTAGAGATAAAAGCAAAAAATTTAGTTGTAAAAATACCATAAATGCAACAGCTGACTTGCTTTTAATGTAAAACTCCACAAAACTAGCTCTACAATTGTTTTAAATAGCACAGTTAGATGCAGAAATCAATGAGCACTAGGAACTGTCCATGCCACCAGGATAATCTTTAGCTCTACACCATAACAAAGGGTGCCTCCACATCATTTTGCAATATCGTTGATTGATCGGTTAATAAGAGATGGATCGAGTGCGAAGAAGCAACACAATCGAAACGCCAATTAACCAGATGAGCTTGTTTTCCTCGAGGCCCATGGGCGAGTCGATACAGTTTATCTCGAAGGTCCTCGGACAGCGGAAAGGGCAAAGGAATAGGTGGTGGGCACTCCAGCCTCAAATGTACAGACAATGCGTTCTTTATTCCAAATGAAAGCCATCAACAATGAGTAATCCTTCTCAGAAAGAAACGGAAGCTTCGCGATGGGACTTAGAGCAAGGCTAGCTGACCCGGCTATTCTCCCCTCAGTCATGCGCAAGATGTTTGGCGTTGTGTGCGATTAGCCGACCATTGCTTCGTTGCATATGAACACTAACTTTGCGGGTTTATAGGTCATCATGCGTCAGGGGTGAACGCGTAATGTAGTATGACGCTGCAGATTTCTACAAAATCTGTTGAATAAAACAGCTTTCTACCAGCACTATCACTCTTCCATCCCCTTTTCTAAGTTGGATCCATCACCGGAAATGCTGAGTACGTCATTGAGCACTTTGGCAATAAAAGGTGGAATTGCGCTAGCCGGCGATTCTACACGCTGCTCGCCCACTGCAGACGACAATTCCTTATTGAGATTGGCAAAGTAGGGATGCAGAATAGCCGTCTCGCAGATTACAAGCGCCAATAAATGTAAGCATATAAGCGTTGCTACCAGAGCAGCCAAATTGATTCGTAAGCGAGTCGCAGTTGCATTTTAAAGTAGTAATGCACCCCAGAAGAATGACTTGACAAAGAGAGGTGAATAAACAGCAAACTGTGACGATTACCCACGTTTGACAAATTGACTCTTTGTAGTACACATGATGTCCTGTAAGTCCCGAAGCGAGTTCACGTTTGCAACGAAGCAATGGATAATGAACCGCACAATCAGCCAAACGTCTTGCACATGCCCGAGAAAGGGAAACTTGAATCGACAAGTCTCGCCTTAAGTCTTGCCGCAAATCCCTCGTTTCGTTCGGAGACAGATTACTCGTTAGCGATGGTCTGAGATTGGCTTTGTGCTCACGAATGTCTTAACCAAAAGGAAGAATGTCATCGAGGTGGATGGTGCAGTGTTTTGGAAGAAGCCCAAACAGTGCTGTCTGCATCAGGCGTTGGAAGGTAGCCGGAGTGTTGTAGAGTTCGAAAAGCTCTGTTTGGGATTCATAAAGCCCGTTTGGCACTATGGAAGTCGCCTTTTCTCTGTCATCCTGCCTGAATTCCTGTAATATTGCACAGTCGTAGGCCACTCTCGCTTTTCTCTGCCAATGTGATCAGAAGGGCTTGCAGTGACTTGGATGGCTTTATAACCTCACAATTGATCATTTCTTTAATCGGCCGGTTAGCATCTCCGAGAAGAGGTGATGGTAAGCGTCTGAGTGGCTACTGAATGGGTCTGGCTTCACCACCTCTGTCATATATACGCTATGCGATGTCTGTTCACCCGAGTTTCACTCCTTGCCATGAAACATCCGACCGCTTACCTAGCAATGAGCGCAAATCCCTTCGCTCACTACTGAGAAGATGTCATGATGGTTACTTAACTTGAGGGATATGGTAATTTATAGGCGTTGCGGGGCTATAAATAGAGGATGAAGGATGCATCCTATAGGAAGTTTTTAATCAAATATCATAGAGTATACTATAGCAATAAGTGCTAAGGAAATCTGCAGCATTTGCAAAGAACTCGGTTACACAAATCGAAAATTTACACATTGCTCGCCAAGGGATTGCAGCAAACGACTTTTCGGATCTATCGCCACGCAACCTAAGTGTTAGAGTTATTCGAACAGTTTTACAAATTGAGGGAAGGGTACATGAACTTCCGACAGCAATGCTGTGCTAAACTTTAAATTGCTTTAAGTATGTAAAAATCATACCTGTTGTATCAGGCTCGAAACCATCACCGAGCTCCAATAGTACCGTTTTCCCGTTTGTCACTAGCACTACCATGCACATGTATATAACTCAACGAAGAAGCCTATGTGTGCACTGCAGCTTTGCACGATTCTTCATTTTATTTGGTAAGAACAGTGATTAAGGCCAGCTGCGCAGACTTAGTTTGCGATGCCACAAGTATTGCTGCTTTCAGGTGTTTTACGAGGCTCAAGTGTCGCCAGTCTGCTTCACCTGCTCTGAGGCACGAAACTGGGCCTACAGTGGAACAGTGCAAGCATCCACTTGACCAGAGAATGGCCATTCGGTTTGCATAAGGGAATGTAGCATTTGTCAATCTATATTTCTAGGGCCAAAAAAAAAATTCGGCGTCTTTTTTCTTTTAACTGCGACACCCATATTCACCAGAAAAGGCTTTGCATTAAAAAAGCACAGGTGGCGTGGTGTCTGAGCGGGACCCGCGACTTGACGGAGAGTTGGTCCAACATGTTAGCAAGACCAAAACCGTGTGCCTAATTTTTACCAACTGCTCCCTGTTAATTAAGGTTGTGAGTTTAAAGCTGTGCCGCCAGTACCTGGGCCCGTTATGCGAAAAAGCATACACCTCTACAAAACTTCCGCATTAGCAGGTGATTATTTAGCTGGTCGGTAATGTAGTCAAGAATGGACAATGGGCGTACACACACATTTATTCTTTGTCTATGGTAAACAGCAGTTGAGTCCGGGTTTCATTTAAATGTGCTCATTTAAAATGGGACTGAAGCTGATGCTAACTTGTTCATTCTCGCCATTCATCCGCTTAACATTCTCTTTGATTGTCAATAGAGTAACATTTTTCACTGCCCTCAGAACACTAAAGATTGCCAAAACTCCGCATTTAACTAACCAGTATAATCTCTCCATTCTCAGTTGCTTACAAGAGTGGTGGTGTTCCATCCTTTTGTTTTGTAGCTGACGCAATGATCACCCATACTTTCATGTCTATAATGCTATTTAGCCTTGTTCTCTAAAACGTAAAATTAAGGCTGATGATGGGTAATCGCTTCTCATACATGGTCTCGCTGTTATCATCCCTTCTCATTATTGACCTGAGTTCCATTTTCGAGCCTGACCATCTCGAGTCTGTGCCAGATGTTGTCTAGTCTTTGTTTTGATTTCCTGACCCCTGACATTCAGCGTGTTTTTACGATCTTACTAAGCATTTAGGATTAAAGAGCATTCATTTCGAAACAGATTAATGAAACTCATGAAGTACCTTAAAATTTAAAAGGCCTGTAATCAGTGAGTTCTTAAGACTGACCCACACGTCCTTGCCAACAATCTGGACAGGCGAAGGGAAAGAAATTGAGATTGTATCATACTAACGTTGGACAAACAAATTTTCAAAAGGTTATGCATGAGGTTTGGATAAAAGAAAAGGTGTAGTGGTATCTTACACTTCCATTGATGCAATAACTTAATAACACCTTACTAGACTGAATGAGGAAATGGTGAACACCCCATTAGATCGGACAGCATACTTTCACACAGGGTCTGGCCTTAGAGTGCGGAGCAATCAAAGAGGTAATAAGGTAGAAGTGTTGGATTGAGAAGAGAAGTCGGATTAAAGACGAGAAATGCTGCTGACTTTGATGCTGAGTACTCATAACAATTTCTTATGATAATGCAGCCGTATGGGGTTTTATAAAATACCTAAGAAGTGGGATTATTTAGGCGCCGCAGAGTCTAACTACTAGGACGCACCTTAAAGTAGAGTCAAATGTTTCCGAGATTGAAGCAGTTTTAATTGATAGTTTGAATGGAGTTTCATGCATTTAAATGGCAAGTCCAAATGCCTTTCGAGAACGTTGATTTGCTGCCGAATTTACCTTCCATTTGAGGCGCTGATCCCAATTCATCTTCTTCGCAAATTAGTGGCTCAAGTTGCGTAATTGACACATTATAACGGAAAACATTTTGAACCTCAAGTGAAGGTACAGATATGAGCTAACGTGTCTTTTGATGTCTCGCAATGCACGATGGTGATCAGGTCTCTTCGTCTGGCAGCAATACATTGCATTAAAATGCATTCAGGGCTACACCGACACCCCAACTAAGCAAACGTGGATTTTGAGAAAAGAATGACTAATGTTTGCTCTTCCACTCTTACTGTTTTAGTCATTTTTGATTCTTTGGTGGAGGAGAACCCCAGTATAACCCCATAACATAATTGGTATCCAGTTAGGTGCAAAATAGGCATACGGATGTTAGGTTCGGAGTGACTATCATAACCACAGTGACAGCGTTGCTCCTTGGGCAACGCAAAAATTGGCAGAAAAGCTAACCTCAAGTAGAGCAAGGCAGGCACCCGTCATAGGCTCATGCGTCCACGCCGATCAATGATTGAACAAGAGGTGACTGCGCTCGAAAAAAGATTCAAGTAACGTATAAGGAGGAGTGATAACGACAAGGCCTTGTATGAGAAGAGATGACCCATCCATAGCCTTAACATTGTGTTTTATGCAAAATGGACACGTTGTTTTACAGACATGAAAGTATGGTGATCAATTTGGCAGTCCCGAAGCAAATGAGTAGAATCCTACTTCACAATCCTGCTACCTCTTTCACCACTTTTTACTTTAGCTATTTTCTGGCTACAGGTTGGTTTCCATCATCAGCAAGTTGAACAATAGGCTAGCCTTGAGCTTCCCTAAAAGTAACAGGTAGCTACGAGCGAGATCTAGAATTACAATTCCTTACATTGCGCAATCCGTGCACGCGCGAGCAGTGCTACACATCCAAACGATTACGGCGAATCGTCAAATTGCTGATGTCAAGTGTGAAAGGATGGATATTGGTTCAATGCATGGTCTTTAACACAATCGAGTCTATGCAGGTGTTCGTCAAAGATGCTGAGGTACGGAATGCGTTTCTGAAACGACAACAGTCTGAGGGGACACATTAGCAGCTGTGAAAGAAATAAGGAGGCCATTAACCAATTGTTTCATCCCAGTAGTACTGTTTGAATGCTGAACAACTTGGTCTGCTTGACTCATTCGCCCTCGTCATCGACTAGGGCTTCATGACTGATTTGCGTTATTCTGGTTGCGTCTCCCATTTTCTTGGAACAGAAGAGCAATGGGAGAGCAGAGCAGATGAGTTTTATTTCTGCGAAAACCACACAAGTTGCCTGTCTGATTCACCTAATGCGAAAAATAGTGCAGAATTTTGCAACATTTAGCTCGCTCAAGTCCTTTTTTTCTGCCATGCAGGTGATACGTACTGTCAGGCAAGCAATCACTCAACCCTTGCTTTTTGAGTGACGCATCACCTATGAAAGTAGCTAAACTCTTTTTGTAAGATGCTTTGTTTTTCAGCACTTACCTACTCACTGATTCACGCAAGGGGACCGGAAAAAAGCATATAACGACGGCCGCCTTGACATGCGCAAGGCATCTGCGGAGTGACAATATTGATTGGGTAAAAGTTAAACTTATCTTTAAGTAAGCAAAAAATATTTTTTGAGTATTATAACAAAGGGCCCCACCACATTTAATACACTGCAATATCGTTAATTAATTAAATAATTAAGTAATTAATAAGAGAGGAATCAAGTACGGAGAAATAACGCAATCGAAACGTCGATTAACCAGACGAGCTTGTTTTCTTCAAGCTACTTGGACGAGTCGGTACAGTCCCTCTCGGAAACCCTAAAATATCATGAAGGGCATAGGAATGGGTGGTGGGCACTGCAGCCTCGAATATGTAGACACTGCGTTCTTTTTCTAAATGATAACCATTAATAACGAATAATCTTTCTCCTAACGAAAAGAGGGCTTTGCAACGGGACTTCTGACAAAACTTGTTGACTTTAGCATTTCCTCTCTAGACATGTGCAAGAAGTTTTGGTTAAGTGGGCGGTTTGACGAAACTGGGACCAACAGGCATCTCGAATTAGTGATAGATTCTTAGCATCACATAACCTCATCCTCTAGATAGAGTTTCAATTACTGATGCCATATCCACCTAGTTGCCTTGCCAAACGAGTCTCTCTCTTCCTCTGCGGGTTTATATGAGGATGCCAGAAGCCTCTCGTATACCAGAGCCATGTCATGTTCGGTACCCTTCGCTCTTCTCCAATGGAGGTTTAAAGCAATACCTTTCTGCAGAGAGAGATCCGCAAGATAGTGCATCCGCGTTGCAATTACTCGCACTACCTTGCAACTGAACAGTCGATCTCCTTCACCGTTGTAAACAAGTCATTGCTTGATGATCTCTTCCCACTATGATCTGCCCCGTTATGAAGGAGTGTTTGAAATGTCGAACCACTGCATAGCTGGCGAACAAATTGCGTTCTGTTGCACTTTTCCGCCACATTTTTGTTGAGTCAGACACTGGCGTAAGCGATGACATGTTCTCTTCTCTTGTCTCGCTGTGAAAGTACACCAACCACAGCCACATCGCTGACATCTGTGTCTGGTACAAATTGTGGTGCGTTGTTCTCGGAAGCAGGTAAGGTTAGAATCGGAGTAGAGCAGAGCTTTAGCTTTAGTTGTTTAAACCCTTTGTCATGTTCGCTCTTTCACTTGCTAGTCTCTTTTGTCTACTTTTCAGTTAGCTTATCCAGAGGACTGGCAATTTTGGCAAAGACTTTGACGAATCACCTGTGGTGGGTTGTCAAACCGAGGAAAAGGTACAGTTCCGTCTAATTGGTTTGTGTTGGCTAAGTTCTTACTTGTTTTGCACGGTCTTTAGTGACCGCCATCTCTTCCGACGAGATTGTGTACCCCAGGAAAGTGACTAAATGATAAAGAAAAGACATTTTTTGGAGTCAAGGTCAAGTTTGCATCTCGTTGGTGATCCTTCACTAGTCAATGATTGGCTTTGTGCTCACGAATGTTTTGCCAGAAGCAAGAGTGCCATCAAGGTAGATTAGATAGTGTTTTGGAAAAAGTCCAATCAGTGCTGTCTGCATCAGGCGCTGAAAGGTAGCTGCAGTGTTACAGAATCAAAACGACATTGCCTGGAATTCATACAGTCGGTCTAACACCATGAAAGCTGTCTACTCTCTTTCTGTTTTCACCACTTCTACTTGCCAACATCCGATCTTAAGTTAAGCGTGGCGAACCACTTTTATCTGTGCAGGAAGTCCAATAACTAGTTTGCACGAAGCGTTTAACTTCCTGTAAGCAATGTGATGCCACAGGATACCGCTGCTTTCCTTTGCTAGTTTGATTGGAGAGGCTTATAGCGACTTAAGTGGCTTTACAACCTCATCATTTGTCGTCTCTTCCACCAGCGGTTTCATATCCCTCAGGAGAGGCAGCGTTATTAGTTTGGGTAGTTGTCAAATACGTCTGATTTTACCAGTAGATATAGTATGCCTGACGATGCTTGTTATTACGAGTTTCACTCCTTACAATGAGAACATGTTCGAACCCTCACTCAGCAATAAGCGTAGTTCCTTTCTCATCCTGTCGGAGCAAAGCTCATCCAAGTTGTTAGTGGAAACAGTGGCAATCTTAACACTGCAGAACAGATTACGTCTGCGTTCATGTTGAGTAGAAGGTTAACTGTGTTTGCTTCCCCACAACGCTGTAAAATACAGAATCACATAAGTGTTTCGAGGGAAATCAACGCCAAGTATCACATCCCAAGCTAGTTCTGGGCATGGAACAAACTGTGTCGTCCAGGTCTTTTACCAGGTGAGAATGATGACGATGTCTCCCCTTTTACAGCCATCTTCCTCCCTTCTACTAAGAGTAGTTTTATAGGGAAGGGACCTGTGCAAATCTTGTTGCGCAGGTTTGGGGAAGCCTAGGGTTGCACTATTGACCTGGCTGCAGCCTAGTCAAGGAGAACGCTGCAGGGCCATCTCTCTGAAGCCTTTTGGGGTAGATAGGATAAGAACTAGTGCAGTTCGCCTGATCATGAGACAGGGCGCGGTGAAGTTCATAATGGATGTCCTCCAGCCTTTTACCTACAAGGCCATTTGTGAACAGCATAAGCCTTACAACGATGCTTAAAGAACGCTTGACGAATGGAGTTAGTGCACTTATTAGCCTTTTGCGTGCAATCAAGTCAGTACATTGTGTCAACCAATGCACCCTGCTTCCCTTCAAATATCCGTGCTCATGTCACAATCAAATTTTTTAAAATAGTACTCGAAAGGTCTAATTCCAAAGGTATTTCTCTTATCTCTTGCCTAGGATAAATGCCTTAGCAGCGCATCGCGATGTGGAAAATTATCTGCTGTGCAAGAGGTGCTGTCAAAAGAACTTAAGATAGCACTTAAACTCACTTTTGATTAGTTGCATTTATTCATTTACTGTGCTAAGATTGGCTTAGATTTTGTAAGGGTCATTTCCATTCTGAGCATAGTGAATTACATGAGGAAAAACAAATTCGCTAAGCATTCAAAAAACGAAGGTTGTACATGCTCACCATTTAAAATACACACATGTCTACAACATCGAATTTCCTCTTCAACACTGCAGATCGAAATTCGTATGCAAGGCGGTGAGCATGTCATACCTGCTGGTAAAGATGAGAAGTCGACTCCTATTGTTGTTACAAACCAGGAAAATCACAGTCTTCTGCTTTTCATGCAAATGCTAGGTAAGTGTAGAATTGTCCCGTGGAAAAGGCAGGAACATCCTCATTGCCCGCGTGGTCATGTGATGGTCTTCGCATGCTCACACACCTCACCGTCATTCACTCAAGCAGTGGTCAAGCTAGTAGAACATCTGCCAGTAGGGGTGATAACATTTGATTGGCACACAAACCATTTGAGCTGTCAAAAAACAAACTTTAGAAAGTCCACTAAGAAGGTTTTCGCAGAACTAATATATTGCTGGTAGTTCTTTTATTAGCACGCATCGCCATGAACATCCATTACTACAGAGCAGATGCTCTTGGTGTAGTGTTGGTCCCTGCTTTCCGCCTTTCTCATATTATTGAGGAGAATAAAGCTGCTGATGCAGCACTGGGAAGAGAGTGAGACAACTTCGTCGCTGTTGATTCGCCCCTTCACGGCAATTTCCAATCGAAATGGAACTTCGTGGATGCTTTGAATGAAATTGTGAACTGGTGTTACTCACTCAGCGTTTGGCAGGTTGCAATGCAACATCATCATTTTATGACATGTTCGAAGACTTTGAGGTAAGTAGGAAGTAACTAAGTTGTGTGCAAGCCGCTGCAGATAACCGCCAACAATTCACTTCAGACTAGATGATACTTACCGCTTGGACTGCACTTTATCAAGGCACATTTACACTTGCCGATTCGAGGCGTTTCATTCAACTTTGGATGGTGCAGATCTGTGGTTGTCCCCAGCCATCATGGATCGCATTTCATCACAAGCATGTTTTACGCTTTCTGAGGTCTCGGCAGTAGTACTCACTGAAATAATGCACCACTTCACTATGTCATGTGGAATTGTCAGACTTACCTAGGTACCGGTTAAATGCCCATTGCTCATCTCACTTTTCGCCTACGCCACCTTTCTTCAAATCAAAAGTCTGCTTTGCGGATCAGCATTTGCTTTCCTGATCTACTCACATAAATGTCTGCATAGGTGTCATTAATGAACCGTTTTGATTTCCAAGCAAAGAACTGCGATTATTCGAGGTCGAAGGCTAAGTGAATAAATTACTTTTGTAAGCGTTCCCCTGCCTTTTGATACAGACAAGATTGCTTACAAATGTGGATGATAGCTTCATGAAGAAGGAAACCGCGGTAGAGCGTGACCACCAATTTGGCATTCTGCTTCATCATACGAGGAAATTACGTGTGCAGCGCACTGAGATACTGCTGCTCTGCCGACAAACTGTAGTTGCGATAGTATAGTTATCAAACCAACTGTGCATGCAAAAATTGAATAATGTGGATAAACTCGCTGAAGGATTTTGCGCCGTAGTAAATTTTGCTTTCGATTATACGTCTCAATGGTGCTTGGAACGAGTAATTGTAATAGAGAGGCATCATTGCGGCACCCGCCTACCTACCACCTATATTTCTTGAATACCTCCTCACCACAGTAATGTCGCAATGGTGACTGTTTGTTGACGAGGAAACTGTATTGTAAGGAGCATCAAAATGACTTGAATATGGCGATTCGTTAAGTAAGGCTGGCAAAATTTAACACTAAGAACAATGGCTCCAGACGAAAAAGGAGAATTTTTTGCAACATAGCCATAAAACGGTCTTAATTCAGTTTCTCATATTTGCGAAACACTAATTTTGGGACCATTATTTTGCATGCTACTGAGATACAGATGAGTAGGCCGCAAAATATATGCGAATCAGTACATGCTCCCAACAAGTCAAAGCATAAGGCATTTGACCACTATCAGGAGGAGGTCGGGGCGACATCATACCTGCTACTCATTTCACTAACCAGACAGTGACATACCACAATAGTGGTGCATTCAGAATGTAAGCATTTGCGTGTAGAGAGGTAATGTTTCCCAAGCAATTAAGGCGCATATGTGAAAGTACCCCATGGGTTTCCCAATTCAGTGGAATTATGGATTGTGAGGAAGAAGGGTGGCAAAATTTACTAATTGTAGGAATCAGGTTGTGTGCAGTAAGCCTAGAGCCCTGACAATACCATGCTGAAGGCAGTATAAATTCTTCAAATCAAAAGCCTGGTCTGCGGATCAGCATTTGCTTTCCTGATCTACTCACACAAATGTCTGCATAGGTGTCATTAATGAACTGTTTTGATTTCCAAGCAAAGAACTGCGAATATTCGAGGTCGAAGGCTAAGTGAATAAATTACTTTTGTAAGCGTTCCCTGCCTTTTGATACAGCCAAGATTGCTTACAAATGCAAATAGTAGCTGCACGAAGAAGGAAACCGCGGTAGAGTGTGACCATTAATTTGGCATCCCACTTCATCATACAAGTAAATTACGTGTGCAGCGCACCGAGATACTGTTGCTCAATAGCTAAATTGTAGTTGTGATAGTAGAGTTATCAAACCAGCTGTGCATGCAAGAAATTGAAAAATGTGGATTAACTCTCTCAAGGATTTTGTGCCGTAATTCATTTTGCTTTCGATTATACGTTTCAGTGGTGCTTGAAACGATTAATTGTAAGAGAGAGGCATCATTGCGGCATCTACCTACCTACTACCTATATTTCTTGATTACCTCCTCATCACAGTAATGTCTCAATGGTGACTGTTTGTTGATGATGAGACTTGAAAATGGCGGTTCGTTAAGTAAGGCTAGCTAAATTAAACACTAAGAACAATGGCTTTAGCTGAAAAGGGAGAATTTTTTGCAACATAGCCATAAAAAGGTCTTATTTTAGTTCCTAATATTTGCGGAACCCTAGTTTTGAGACCATTATTTTACGTACTACTGAGATACAGATGAGTAGGCCGCAAAATATATGCGAATCAGTACATGCCCCCAACAAGTCAAAACATGAGATAAGGCATTCGACCACTATCAGGAGGAAGTTAGGGCGAAATCATACCTGCTACTAATTTCACTAACCAGACAGTGACATACCACAATAGTAGTGCATTCAGAATATAAGCATATGCGTGTAGGGAAGCAATGTTTTCCAAGCAATTAAAGTGCATCTGCGAAAGTACCTAATGGGTTTCCCAAATCAGTGAAATTATGGATTGTGAGGAAGAATGGTGGCAAAATTTACTAATTGTAGGAATCAGGTTGTGTGCGGTAAGCCTAGGGCCCTGACAATACCATGCTGAAGGCAGTATAATGGGTTGGTTTGCCTATTGGGTAATGCTGAGACAGAGGCGTTGGAAGATAAAGAGGATCCGCAGGAGGTAGGATGAATCGGTGGTCAACCCCACCACCTCCTTATTTCATGAAGAGATTGTCGTCATTGTTTATGTTGGATGTGGGCTGAGGTGGATTTGGAGAACCTCCCGTCGGCAGTCACCACAAAACATCGAAAAACAGCTCTCATAGCCAAAACGATTGGCAATTTAAACTTGCATGCAAAACAGCATTTGACCACGCAGAATTGACATCTTGTGGTAAACAGTTAAAAGGATGCCTTCGTTGCACTAACTTGGCATTTAGTGCAATTTTCTCTCACGATTTGGTGCTCATTTTGTGAACATGGAGATGGTGATGACAGCAACCTGAGTTAGGAAAGGGTAATATTTCGGGAATGCGAGGTCTCCAATGCTGACAGCATCTTTGATCGCGTACATTTGCTGAGACGCAGAGTTGTGCATTAATCGCAGTCCCAAGTGCCCATCGTGTTGTCATTGCACATGGTTTTATTGTGCACATTTGTACACGTGCTTGATAAACAATAAAGGTAAGAGAGGAAAACAGCTGTCAGCAGAATAGTCCGAGGTGTCAGAAAACGATAACTTACAGAATATTTATCTCATGTACATCCTGCGTTCTCCTGAGGCAGTTCTGCATTTCAGTTTGCACGCTTATGCCAAACTATTTAAATGAACTCATTCTCACATTTAAATAATTAGCAACTGCCTCCTGCCTCAAAAATAAATCATGCGCACCCATTCATGCGTAATGCATTCCCCGCTGCATTCACCACTTACTACGCATTTGTGCTTGGAGGCAAAAGATGACTGCTTTTTAGTTATGAAACCTCAATAACCACCTCTGCGCCACCGAGTATACATGCACTTGTACCTGCTGATGTAAAGAGCCCAAGGGTATCATACTCCATTAAAAACTTGTTCCTCAATCATGCAGCCTTCATTCATTTGGTGGAAATCTCGAACTTTCGAGCGCCTCACAATCGCACGCTTTCCAAAAGTGGTAGGCAAGTATAAAGTTGTCTCGCAGAGAAAGGAGTAACAAACCCACCCTTAAGTCCACCTATCCCATTTGACTTTACATTTCTGCAAGCAAGTTGCCCAAAGCCATTGCACCCGCTTCTCATATATTTGTTGTAATTGCGATTAGGTCCCCACAGCAATCTCATTGGCGGCTTCTCAAACATCTTCACGTGCCAATTCATCCGAGTGTTTTACTGGAATTGCCTAGGTGCACTCATATGATAGCATTCACATACCCGCACACCTCAGCTCCATTCACTCAAACTATAGTCAGGCTTGTGGGGCATTCTCCAACCAAGGTAGCAACACTTGAGCAGGTCAACTTAGGCAACCGCTTCAGCTAAAGAGCATGCATACTTCGTTTCATCCAATAAGTACATGTTTAGAAACCATGAAGAACTCTTTTGCGGTTGTGACTTATTAATGTTTATTTGTAGACACCAACATAAACAACCATCACCACAGAAGAGATAATCTTAGAGCAATCTTAAGCATAGCAGCTGTGTTCTTGATTCTTATCCTTGTTAATATGATGGGGAGGAAAGAAGCCGTTGATGGAACACTGGAAAATGATTCGGACTACTTCGTCACCGTCGATTCGCCGCTTCATTTAAACTGCCTACGTTTTTGCCACAAATTTCCCGTTGTGAACGACAGGGATGCAGATATGGACATAGCGTTTACATTGGTCGTTCACAAAGATCTTTCGCAGATAGCGCATCTACTGCGAATGATCTATCGGAAGAACAACTACTACTGCACCCACACTGATTTGCGGTCAGACCAGCACTTCGTAGATGCTTTGAATGGAATAGCGCAATGTTACGGTTCAAATGTGGAACTGGTTCCACTCTCCCAGCGTGTTAAGGTGAACTGGGGTGATGAGAGTGTCCTACTGCCCCAACCGATCTGCGGAGCACATGCTCTTCGACGACATTTTTTTCGTAAAAGTACCTGATCAACTTAATGGGATAGGATTTTCCTCTCTGCACTAAACTCAAATTAATTGCAGCCCTAAAGGCTCTCAACGATTCCAATCTCATCGAATCCCTTTCCATCGATGAGTACAAGGGTTGGGTAGGAGATGCAAAGCTACCACTCGGAGTGAGTTGCCCCCATTCCTCTTCTGTTGCACAGCTTTAAATGTCCAGATCCATTGTTGCATTTTATTCGCAGGCCACTTGGTTCGAGGGTTCCATTTACAGTGCGTATCGTCGTGAGTTCTTAGAAGAGGGAATTCTTGGCGGAAAAGTGGAACCTATTCGTAGTGCGATTGTTAAACACAAGTCCTTCAAACATCCAGATGAGTTATTCTTTCCTACTCTTGCTTACAATTTGCATCTGAAACTGCCTGGAGCTTGTCTCACCTCTCCTTCGTTAAGTTCTGAAGTTCGGATGAATTTCCTGGGAAAGTATGTGATTCGGACGGGCTACGATTTGCCTTGCAACACAAAATTTGTACGTGGCATGTGCATTTAGGGCAAGGAGCATATCAGCCTGCTAAAAAGAGCACCACATATCTCGGCTAATAAGTTCCACGCCGACTATGAGCAGGAGGCATATGATGAAATGAAACGCTGGTACTTTGGGAAGGTGAGGGCGGAAATCACCTTGAATTCCTATTCTCGTCAGCACTTTGACCCCTCCGTATACGCCAGCCTGCCATGCCCGCGAAACCACCTCTAGGATGGAATTTTGTGCATTTATTTCGTTCAATCCCTCCTTTTCTCGAAAGCCTATGCCGAATTGCATTATCTGAAGAAACGAATGCGGTCTATTTCGATTGTTTTCCCTTGCGGATTAAACCTAGTTTTCAAATATCCATGTCTTCTCAAATGTTCGCTTGCACGTGCAGGTAAGCGAGTCTTGATTCACTTAATGGAGCGGTAATAAGCCTTGTTGTTGTGAGCGACAAAGTCGATATCACGACAATGTGGGAAGGCCTTATATGCCCCAGACGGCTCACCGTAAACACCATCTCATAGTTTTGTTCCATAGCCTAAGGTACAGCTGTCATTTGTGCTTGCTGGCTTGTTGACATGGCGACAACAACTTGTGCAATCTGCATCCACTGATGGACCGGATAAAAACGCTTTGAGTTTTATCACTCAACTTGTCATTTAATGCACAACGTAATGGACTGATTAATCTTCTTCAGGTTTGATTTTTTGAGCCTTTGCCTTCTATTGCAGGAAGTTCAGAGACCTTACAGCAAAAAATAATTTTAACAACTGATTAGGTGTTTCCAACTACTTCAGGTAGCCTACCACTCATAGTTTTCAAGACTGGGACAGCAACGATGGCTGATTTAAAACATCGCACTGCAATTGTACTTCCGATGGATCATTTGCATTGGTTACGCTATCTGAAGAGGATCTTTGTGAACAACCAATGCAAATGTTATGTCCATGTTTCCAAATGCAGAATTTTACCGCAGATGCAGTGCAGCGATCATGCATCCTTCGCTCCTGTGCTCCATTTTTCTTCCGCTTGCAGATGCTGGCAGTAAAGAAGCAACGTCTTTGCCACCTTTGAACCATGGTGAATGAGGACTTGTCATAACAGTCCGTGTTAGCTTGAATAGAAATCCGTCATTATAAGCAAAACCCTTATCAAGTGCACTGTTTTAAAGTTAAGCGAAAAGAAAACCAAGAAATTGGGCTTTCTGGAATGTGGGGAGATCTTAAAACAAACGAATCGCATTTCATGGCTTGAGTATGGGCAGCTGTTTGGGCAAGGTTGATGCTTCTCTGAAAGCAGGTAGAGTTGAGATGTTTTTTTGGGAGTAATTTTAGGATATTCAAAGTTGTTCCCCACAAACCACGCGCATCATATCACAGCCAGGAGTTTGATAGCGACTCTAGTCTACTTTACTTTAAGCCATCCTCACTGAACCCATACGGCATTCCAAATCGGCTAAACTTTAAGCAAGACGTCCAAAAGAACGAAAACAACAACGACCCACATTATGTATTCAGATGTTTATTGCACTTAGGTTTTCACTAGAAGCTGTATCTTCATGGAATTCCAAACTACTTATATTGAAGTTGAACGTTGCAAAAGACTCGTTTGGCTAATAAAATCTCGCTTGCCAAAAAAATTCCAGATCAGAAATAAGGTATTTTAAAGCTCGTGCATAAGTATAGGATGCAAACCACACAGGGGTATTTTACTTGAGTGTTATTTGCAAAGTACTGCTAGTCAAGTAAACAAATGCTGATTACATGTGTTCTTATCACATTTTGTTCTAAACAAAAATCTAGATGTGTTCATTCTTTTACCACTAACTGCAGCGAAGAAGGTATTTCAGGACCTCAAATATTTTACCTAGCTTCTAGCTTGTGTAAACAACTTCACCTGTCGCATATGCCCCAAGGCACACGCTATACCCACCCTTTACCGAACACACATGGCGCGTGGAAGTCATTAGAAGTCCCATTCGCTGATTCAAAGCGTGTACGAATGCACAAATTTAACCTACATTTTAGTAAATTTTTGACAAATTTTGTGCAATGAGCTATCGTGCAGGCTTCGCCAACTTATACAACACTTCATTTCCAAAAACTTGAGCATATTTTAGAACACTTGCCCGCATGTTGTTTAAATTGCCTAAAGGTGGAGGCATCAAGGAGGTAAGCAACGTTAAACAATACCCTCACTACAATTTTGTTTTACTAACGTGTTTGTTGGTGGCAATCGAAGGTTTAATCTCAAAATTTCTTCACTTCGCTAAACACTGCCCACCTCCAAAGAATCAGGAGTTTCGCTTTATTAATGAAGCAATGCTAATTGAAAGTAGGTTTTTTCAGCAAGCGGTTAGATTAGCATTCTTCGTGGCCAAACAGAGGCCACTAGCAACCAAAGAGGAGGTATATATTAATCCATAATAATCCGCCTCATCTCAAGATTTCAGAGCTGAGGGTAGAAGCAAGAATTGCAGTGGCTACAGCGCTATTTTGTACCGCTGGCGAATGCATTTATTTCTCATTTACCAAGCGCCATTTTGATAGAACTTGACTCTTACTTTACCTCTTGGAAATCCTATGGACACACTAATGTTCAGTAAATCCTCCACTTTGAATTTGTTGCCCATAACTGGTGAAACTCTAGAATAAGTTAAATGTTTAAGAGGGATCAGTGAGGTACTGGCCAGACATCGCCTCATTTGCGTGAGTGTTTCCTCCAGTACTGATTACGTTGTGGTAGCTGACGCGGGAGGTTTTCCAAAGGGGACGCCGGCTAAGATGCACGAAAGAGGAGAGGAAACATGCAACACTTCGTTTGACCGCCGGTTACGGTTACAGTCACTTAAGTGCATGGATTGCCTTTATGATGTGGGGTGTCGACTCGTCTTTATCTCCACAAGCAAATGTGACATGCCTGTTAAAACACAGTTCTTGCATTGTTGGCTTGTTTGCGACCTTATAAAGCCTTTGACTGGGTCTGAGGGTGCGTACACACTGTGAAGCTAGAAAAGATTGACGAGAAAATCAGCCATTATTCTGGTTGATCGGTTCATTTTTGCTTTCTCCGCACTATTACTTACGTTCCGACTGCATCGCTATTGTGAGGTGGAGTTGCCTAGATACTGAAACGAATAACAGACTATGAGGTTCCTATATCTTCCCCCAATTAGTGTTCGAATGCAGCATCTCATACTCTGACTTATAGGTGCCATGAACTGATTTGCACACATTTTGTGATCTACTTATCCAACTTTTAGTAGCCTGCAAAATGATGACCCTAAAAACCAGTGGTCTGCAATTGGTAGGAACGAAGCTTAAAACTCTTTTGCCTCTATGTTGCAAAAAATTCCCTTCTTTGTCAAAAATAATGTCTTGCACTGTCAAATGTTGTTGGCTTCGTCCAATGAAGTGTTCTTCTTAAACCATATTACACGGCCTACAATGTGGTTTCTTTATCAGCAACCCTTTATCTATACGATCAATTGCTCTGGTAAAAAGAATTACAAGAGAAATGGAGAGTAGATGGGTAGGAGCTACACTGATACCCCTCTCTCAGGGCCACTCCTTATCTCCACTCAAGATGGCAGCCGATGCAACCGTTTCAAGTACTATTAAAGTTTACAATCGAAAGGATAATAAAATTACGGCACCAATGAGATGAAAGAATTTACCCAAAAACTTTATTCATTGTATGCGCAACTTTACCATCGCAGTTTTGACAAGCAAGCCCAACAGCAACATCCCGATTCTCTGCTCACATAGTTTCTTTGCAAGATGAGGAGGAATACAACATTGATGGTTATGCCACGTCGCGACTTCCTTGATCCTGCAGTTATGTTTCATGTTTGAAAATGATCGTTCCTGAATTGGTAGATAGGGAGAACACCCACGAACTAAGTCTCGATCATTTAGACTTCGACTTTAAACAATAGCAATGCTTTGCATATAAACTTTGGAATTTCATTAAGAACACTCACTGGTATTGGTGTCAGTGAGCATCGAAAGCAAATGCAACTCTGCTGCAGAAACATTTGAAGTCAAGATTGATGCGCGTCACCATTGCTTCCCCGTGCATCGTTGTGAAGATCTTGATAGAGCAAAGCATACTGAGGATGAAATGAAGTCCAAGTTAAATGAAAATGATTACAGAACTGCGCCATCAAAAGCTAAGCGAAATAGTATAAAGTGGTAAAGGCGAATGCTTTAGGCTGCTCTTTACATTGCAGTGACAAAAATTAACAATAATTCGCAAACCACAATCCATTGTGTTCTATAATTTTTCACAATTTGGCAGATCATATTGGGCTGTAGAACGCTCCCATCACCCTAGTTCACTTTAAGACGCTAAGAAAATGGAATCACTTCCACATTTGGACCGTGACCTTTCCAGCCGTCATTCAAGGCAGCCACGAAGTGTTGAATTCGACCACAAATCAGCGCGATTGCGGTAGTAGTTGTTCTTCCGATGGATTACGCTACCTGCAAATGTTCTTTGTGAAACACCAATATCAGTGCAAGATTCGGCATTATACGTGAAGCCCGAATTATCAGTGACGAGGTAGCAGTTTCCCCCTAAATATTACTAGCAAGGCTCAGAATGGGGACAAAGATATTTCTAAGAGCAACTCTTTCGTGGCGATAGATGTACCAGGTAAAGTCGACAAATGATTGATTCATCAATAATACCTTGATTTCACAAAGAAAACATTGATTTGTTCTTCAAAAACTTGACTTCTTTTATAGAGTCCTAGATGATTGCTCTCCAATCATTTTCGTCGCCAAATTTGATCTGCTCTTCTCTGCTGGCGATGTCTTATCTGCGTGACCACTACTTGAGTGAGTGGCGGTGAGGTATGTGTATATGTAAGCCATCATATGCCAGGCGAATCGGCTCATGAAGACCACTGAGGATCTGACGGCTGATTCCCACCAACAGCAGATAAGTAATGGGTAAAACTAGAAGCGGTAGGTTATTTGCTTGCAGAAATATGCGATTAAATGGACATAATGGTAAGGCATGTTTTTGCCTTTTCCACGGGACATCTCTGCACTTACCTGGCATCTACCTAATAAGCAGAATAATGTGAGCTTCTTCGTTTATAAGAACATTGGAGGCCGGCTCCTCTTCATCTTTCTAAAAAGGCTTACATGGTCTTCATCTTATTTACAAATTTCGAACTACGATGCTGTCGAGGAAATTTTATCTTGCACATGCATGTTTGTTGAAATAGCAAACACAAAAATTTGACCACACCTAATTGCCTCAGAAATACTGGGTATGCTCAGAAGGCATAAATCGGCTTATCACCAAAACTGCCATCTGTCCGTGTAAGTTGAGTTCCAAACCATGCACATTGTGCTGATCCGTCGCTATCGAGTACCACATACATATGTATTCACAGTGTGCTAAGGAGATGTTTATGGTACTGACAATCACTGTGGAGGTGTTGCATCGCGAGACACCATAGTAATACGAGACGTGCTTTTAATGGGGTTTAGCAAACATGATGTCTCGAACTTGGGAAATAAACTAGGTTCACCCTCGATTCGCTCTCTGCTCCTTGAAAGGCGAAATCAACGTTAAACGACTGCATATAAATGACGAATCGTGAGAGAGGAAACGACGCCTTCAGGTCACCTTCATCTGCCATGAGCAACAGTACGGCAAGCGAAAAGACGTTCATCTCAGATCACAACAACTTGGATAATGAATTGATAGAAATTTGTCACTTGTGCAGAACTTCTAAATGCAATAGATGGGTCATGCAAAAATTTCAAGAGCCTTTCTATATATTAATGGGAAAGTAAACGAGGCTTGTAATGCTGAGGGAAAGTCTTGCATTCTTTGTTTTACTGCACAAATAAGGTTTCATATAACCTTAAATAATGGTAGCATGTAATTTTAAGCCACTCTCCATGCATGCTTAGTTATTCATCCACCTTATCCATTAAGCAAAGGCAGTGATATGGCATGGCTGAAAACTACACGTGGACCAGGTTGCGTTAATTTGCGTTGTGTCAAAAAGAATGTTGTTGAGAAGACTTTGGATGAGACGTTTTTCAGTGATTATCAAGCTGTTTTGCTCAGTCACGTCAGCTAGGGTGATAGTGGTGGCACCTAAGACGCTTAAATCCTGCTTCAGTTTATTACTCCTCCTCACTGCGATGGATGAGGCGATTTGCATGCGGCATAGCAGCCTGCTTCGTTCCACACCTTCATGTAACTAGAAGACCCTGCTAGAATCGACAGTTGACGGTATGCATTGTAATGTTAACCACTGATTGTTTTGGTGCAGAGAAACGGACCAAATGCGAATTCATTAGGTTGCTTGCGATATGCAATGGTCAGAGGCTGAAAAATGAAGGAACGCACGTGTGATCTCCGCACAAGAGCTGCACTTGGAGCACTTGCCATCAATAATTGACAATCTGCTTGTTTGCCAACCGTGACTAATGTACGCTTACTGGATCCTGCCATCCGGACAGAGCCAGGTTCGCTCATGTGGGTGACACAGTGAAGAGAATTGCGATGTATCGTACGGTAGGTTCAAAGTCACAACATAGGTTGTTGTGGTGAAGTGACATCTTACTTGCGTCGCTCAAGTGCGTTGTTCTGCTCAGGATGTCCACCAAGAAGTGGAGAAATGATTCACTCGTAGTTTCGGTGTGTTATTTAGTCGCAAATTCGGTGCACGGAAAGAACCTTTGGTTTTCGCGAAGAACAGCATAAAGGTAGTCAAATGACGCGGTTCGTGCCAGCTGTCCAAATTTAATTAGTTCCGGTGAAGCTCCACTCAACCACTACACCTTGCGCACCACATCTTCTTAGTCTTTCTTCGCTAAATCTAGGCAGACCAACACTACCACCTCCAATGCCACCGCACGTTTAGCATGCAAGAACACACTTTCTGACGTTGGGATTTGAACGCATTGATTGGCCTACTAAATACCTCATTTTAAACATTGGAATGCAAAATGTCAGACAGTGCGTATTGCACCATTTGCATAGCCCGGCAGCAGCGCCAAATTATCAGCATCATGACCAACCATGGCAAGTTCCATGATCGGACACAAACGCAAACTAAGAATCATAAAGTATGGGGATGCAATAAATCAGTTAGTGAATGAGGCATCAGCAGACACATTGCCTTGCTTGAATAAGATCGTGCACATTCACAATGCTACCACTTGTTATGGGGTGAAGTTGGACCATCCACGGCAGTCGAGTCGTGGATGCGTTGTCACTATTGTCTGCCACTTACAACTCTAACGTTAAGGGCTTGTATCAGAGTGGCGGATAATTAGTAGAGAATGCAAATACCTCGTGGAATGCACACCTACGATGCTTGGGCATAAAGAGACGACTTGAATCGCAGTCTCCTCAATTTGCAGTGATGTTCTCAGTATTAAGCGCAAAATGACTAATTCCCTAAGTGTCACAGAGCAGTGGTAAGTCGATGGCCCACCAAGAAGAAGGTGAGAGAGCCACCAAACAGTAGATGCGAATGCAGCCTTCGCTCCATGACTAGCAGTATGGTAGCACGTGTTTAACCCCATCTGTGGTAAGAAGGTTGAGTTGCTGTGCTCACTATGGCCGATTTATGATGCAAGCGTGGGATGAAATTATAGATCATCACCACCAAAATAAAATGGAATTGTGGCAGGTGTGATGGTGGGTTTTAAAGTATTGTAATTTAGCGGTAGGGGTTCCAAAACCACGCCATCCCCATAGTACAATTTAATACAATCTTTTAATCTGTTAGGGCTGTAGAACTAAGATAGGTGAATGTTCATAATGACGCATTAAATGTCTCCCGAGTTGATCTGCTAGGCGCTTCTCCTTGGCCTGCATCGCCTACATTTGAGGGTGTGAAATGTAACATCGCTTTCGCATCAGCCAAATGGCAGTCGCAAGCAAACATTAAATAACCGAGTTGGGAAACAGAGCTATTTCATTGCACTGCTTTGCTTCGCTGAATACCCTGCGGAGAGGACAATCCAATGCGCCACCTGTCCAGACGAAAGTCTAGTTCTGCAGTGTATGGCAGCACAAGCGTTTCCAAATCTCGAGCACATCCTAAGGCCAGTTGAACGAACTTGATGTACCCCACTCTACCTCTTTTGAATTTTGCAATAATCTGGGTGAAGTAATAGCAGATACTTTATGAATCATTGCTTAAACGGGTTTGTGACACAGTGAGCATCCACAGCATGTTTCTAAGCCTAACTTTCTCTTAAATTAATAAATGGGAGTATTTTTACGCTTTCAAGCATGCACAAGTCTTGCGATGTGTGTGAAAATGGGGCCATAAATGCAATTGCATGTTCCACGTCCTGCTGAATTTTCCAAACGTCGAGATGGCAATCGGAGACTATGCCATCGCCAAAGGACTCCTTTCATACGAAAGTCAAACAGAAGGTTCATGGCGTAAAGTGGCGAATTTCGTGGAATGCACCTTTGTGCTCCCTGACGATAACAGCTCCAAGCGTCCTACCACGCTATAGGTGCAATCAGCTCATTCACATATGGTATCGTAGGTCAAGGCCACTAAATCGTACAGGATAATATAGATGCGAACTGCTCCTATAAGAGCGCCGTGATTTGTGAATTGGTAACATTTACAACGTTGGAACTGATGTTTCGCTCCTGCATTTTGACAGAGGGATCCGAAGCAGGTGACCCCTAGGTTGCCTTTTAATATTTGCCTCTGGTCAGCATGCGTGAGGCAGCTTTGACGCACGAATGTAGTTGTTACGTCGGTCAACTTCTTTCTGTGTTCTCCTGTTTCGCCTCACTCCATGATGTACTAGTCTTTCATTCAGGTACACTTACACACTTTAGATCCCTCACATACATTGTCCCGCTATTTCCCTCTGCTATTCTTTAGAGCATGATGGACATGTTGCACGAACTGGGGAGGATGGGCAACATTAGTCGGCTCCTTGATTGTAGTCACATGAAACCTGCGAGTGATTATTTATCTGCGTTGCCTTGCTCCTTGTCACGTAACAGTCACATTATGCAGGCAAACACGGGAATATTCATTGACTTTATGTCCCACCAGTCTCGTCACTAAACATTCATCCAAAATATTTCATTCAAACAAATGGATGCAATATTCCCTCTCATTCTCTTCCAAATCAATCCTGGCACATTGCGAGCAGGTGACCATCAAATTCAAAAGCATGCGGCTATTGCCATCGAGGGAATAAACTGCTTAACATATGCACTTTGAAGGCGGATATTGCTGAGTCCTCTTACCCACAACTGCCAATGTTGTGAAGTTGCTAGCAGATGATGCAAACTGCGTGGACTGGATGCAGTAGAATGCTATTAACATGCTTAATGTGCAATGCTTTCATTTCAGGAACCACACTGTCTGAGGAAAACCACTTCGCGCCAAAATTCTATTGGACTCGATTGAACTACAACTCGTTTCTGTTAACTTAAGAAACTCCACAAATGGTTGAGCGTGGCGTAGTGCCAATAGAAGTAACTGTGAAACCAAACCATCATCGAGTTTGAAAAGTGCACATGGCCGTGAGCGTCGACAATGAACAAGTCGTTGTTGATGCGTTGGAGCCCAACACATTATGTGCAGTGATCGTGAAAGCTTTAGGACAAGGAACCGTCGTGCTTAGTTACCAAACTTTATTTGAAGTCTGACCGACTAGTAAGTTCCATTCAGATTATTTTCATTGCATTCCTTGTCATGCACACAGAACCGTCGATGTGGTAGCTTGTATGTGTGAGTATAGAATTAGTTGATAGAGCTTCTGGCCCCATACTAACGTCGCATTGTCTCGTCTCAATTGTCGCATAACAGATCGAACCAGTAATAAGCTAAATCACATCAAGATGGCACTTGGAGACACACACATTCAACTTTAGATCTCACTGATTGCATTAGTCTTTCTTAGCTACTTCGCATATAGAGCGGCCCAGAGGAAAAGCCATTTCATCCAAGGCAATTAGACTTTGGTGGTCTGAGCCCGAGCACCCCAATGGGATCATTAAGCCCTACCGTTTGCTTTGTTATGATATGTAAAGATGACAATCCAATAACTGCCTTAGTCACAACCAACAAGACAACCAAAAATTACAATTGGAAATCTGAAGCCGAAGAGAGCTCATGAGTGCCTCGTGGCTGTCAGCACTGTCCCAGCGGAAGGGCAGGATGCGGCCGAATGTGAATGACCTTCCGATCCTCCCTCTCTTATTCTGACCCTGGTCGAAGGTGCGTGAGAGTGGTAGCAATATTTCCTCTTCACTTCAATTGCAGCAGTAGTTTAATCCTCTCTGGTAGCACCATGTAACAGAGCTGCTATCCTAGTCCCATAACTGGAAACGAGTGTAGATATGTGCACTCACATAAAAACTTGCGTATGTGCGCGTCTTCTCAATTCCTCTTGCCCCTATTTAGCCACAAAGTATAAATGTTGCAAGCACAGTTAGGTTTAGTTACCCACTGCTGCCCTTGTCATGAGGTTAGGAGCAGATGCCCAAAAAATTACATGGATAAGTGCAGTGAAGTGCCTGTAATGCATTTGCTGCTCTAAAACTACAACAGCGAAACGGACGAAATCAGACGCGATCTAGTTTTGCCACACTTTTATTTGATGTACATGGATCCTCAGGCAATTTACTACAGTTGGAGGGCTCGAAGTTTGGCTTAACACCATGCGGACCAAACTGAACCAGCAGAAGTGCTAGTCCCTTGCTTTGTCTTCTACACAAAATCAGCAGACTTCTTGCTTGTAAAAGCTGTTTCGGGAGCACTGAAGCTCGACGACTCGTGCGAAGTGACTGTGCAGGCGAAAAGGGCTGAAATCGACTTCTCTGATCGCGATGGATACAATGAAACACTGCTTACTGCTAAAATAATGCCTGTTACTGGACGGTGCCATACTGTATCAAGAGATGATGATTACCAGCCCCTATCAGTAGCGTCACACCTGCGCTGCATCATAAGTTCATGTGTTGAGCAAATCACAGCCAGACACACGTTTTCGTCCTTTGCCACATGCTCTACACTTGAAGAATGCACAATCTAATAGGCAAACCTTCGTCAGACCTTTGTTTTATTTGCTGTGCATAGGAGGATGTTACAGTGACTAGTGGATTTGCTCTTGCTTGATTACACGCGTAAGTCGCTACGAATAACTAACTGCTTGGTCTACAATACAACAACATTGATCCTATGGAACGAAAATTTGTCCATTGTAGGTTTCTGCAAAGCAGGGACCGCATCACTCTCCACTCATTCATGTGTGCCTATAGATCATATGCTTTCTCAACGTAGATAAGTTCTTACTAAAAATACAAGGCTGCTACCATTCGATTCACTTTTGTCATTTTTGATTTCTACTTCCGTGGGTAAAATGGCACGAATCTTTTGAGCTTCGAACGTTCAAATTTACCAGTAAGACCCTCATTTTTCATTAGAATGTGTTCCAGTGCTTACAGCCCTAATAACGCCCCTAAAGTTAACCAACTTTCTGCTCTGGATACCTGTCCACTCTGGGCAATGAGTGTAAGATATGAGGAAATATTCAGAAGAAAAATCATTGATAATTGCATTGACACGTGTTCACAAGGTTTTTGCTTGCATCTGTTGGTGTTCACCCATTTCACAGTTCACTTTGCAGTTCTTGGCGCAGTTACTAGCGCATTTTCAAGTTCAAAATAAGAGACTGCGATTTATGAAACTTTAATGCTCTGCACTTACTTCTCTCCATATGATGCCGTCAACATCACTCTGAGCCCAATATCCACTTTCATCACCAACGAAACTGCTTCTCCCTCAAGTATTACTTTATTAAGTGAAGCAATGTATGCGTGCAATGCTTAGCGATCGAATACAGTGCTAGGGAATGTGATGGTGCTATGGGAACGGACTGCGCGAAATGACACGAATGGGTGAGCAAGTGTAGTACGGGCGAATGGAGCGTATCAGGGAGAAGTAAAAAGAAAAGCAGGAAGATAAGGTAGGCCAGCGGCTTCGTGCCTTCCAATACTGTAACCCCCTCGTGTACTGACCCAGACCGACCTCAACGGCGGGCAGATCCACGAGTATTTACGCAACATCGTTGCTAACGATCGCTCTTCCTTTACTATTCATATTCCGACTCTCAACTTTTGTTATTTACAGCACATTTAATCACTTCTCTCCTCTTTTACTCCTTCCTAGCTACCTGTAATTCTTGTTAATTTTTGGTTTGATTGACTTTTGTTAGGAGATCAAAGCATGCACTTCTTTCTTTGAATGCAGTCATGCACTTTAATGTTCCTGCTCTACTCATACTGAGGACAGGATTTCGCTCGCCACTAAAGGCCAAGATACGTTCAGGAATCATAAGAACCGAAGCAAAGTACATCATTTTACATTGTGCGTTGAATGCATAAAGCTACATTGTTGGTCAACATTCATAAATCAGTAGACACCTATCGTAGCACGTTCCCCTTCAACAGCAATGGGGCACCCTTAGCAAACACAGCATCACAACGTGTCTAGACATTTATTTACCTTGCTCAAAGCTACTAAGGCATCTGCTTGCATAAGTTGTTGGCCATAGTTGGTCACTTCTGGACTGGATCGTATTTGTACCACAGACGGAATTGGGACGCGTGACCAATGCTGTCTTCTCCATTCTGTCAAGTCGTCCCATTGTCAGCACTACTTACATCCTTGTCAGTGTGTTGCATGAAAAGTTGCCAAACAGATAGGAAGAGCTGGTGGTATAAGCATGAGTAACAGAGACCAGGATAGCGCTACCTCGAAGAGCGACCCATGAAAGAGGCACACAAATGTCAAATAGGGGCATTTGCCGTTCCACGAATTCGTCAACCTTCTTGAAATTCGTCAGCCCAATTCTTTCCCTCTACTGCATGGGTCAAGTCAGCATCGAGGGAAGCCTAAGATTGAGTGCAGGGAAACCAATAATTGGCCAGAAGCTTGTCAAAGCCATTGCGCTTTAAGGTTGGGGATTACTAAATTTGGAGAGCATGCGCATTTGCACATGTGAGGCAGTTTTGCTTGAATCTGGAAGGAAGCCCTTGTAGCACATGAAACAGAATCATTTACTTTTACTCACAGGGTTTGGAAAGACTAAGGAGAAATGATATCTTAGGTGGCACCGCTGATACGAATTCTGATATGTTCAAGCAAACCATAAATTACTTTATCTGCTGCAAATCTCTGTTAATTTGTCTGCTAACTCTCACTCCATTTTAAGTGGCTACTGCTGGTCTAGCTTGCTAGTCATGCTTCAACCCTTACCACCCTCGAGCTTATGCTTTCAAATAAGATGCACGTAGGCTAGAATGGAAACAAATTTTTGTGTTTCCAATTATTCTGCTAAAAAAGAGAAAAAAATTATTAGCCCGGGCCCTATAACCTGCTTTAACTTTTATTGATTGGACAGAATGAAGTCCTCATCATGTCACTCTAGGCTTCCAAAAACCTGCCACGTGCCTCCAAAACATTCTCTACCTTACTAAAGAAGAGCTGAAAGTGGTTCCCTTAAACGCATACTAGTGGTTCACAACTTTAGGAAACATGTAGAATTACGAACTCAAGTTTAGTCTCGATTAGGTCTTTGATATCATCACCGACACGGTCACGAATACGGCATTTACTTTCATCACCAACGTCACTGCTTTTTCATTTGGCACTACCCCATTTAGTACAGCAACACATACACGATTTAGTCCACAATCGGACGTAATACGAGGGAATGTGATATGTTGGGACTAGAACTGATTGTAGGAGGTGGCGCAAATGTGCGGAGGGCAGTGTAGATGGGTAAAGAGTATCGGAGAAGAAAAGAGTGAAGTGAAGGTGCCTGAGGTGTGGCAAAGTATGCCAGCGAATCCGAGCGTTCCACTTCCGTTACCATCTTGTGTACTAACCCACACCAACGTAGAATAATCTGAATGAAGTGCCCAGATCCAAGGCCACCTACGCAAGGCTGTCGTTGGTGTTCATTTTTCGGTGACAATCACTACTTAACTCTCAACCTTTCTGACCAACTGCATCATCCATTGCTCTCCCTTTCTGTTTTACCATCTTAGCTGTTTCCCACAAACCACTAAGAGTGTCAACCACTTTGATATTCGTCTAGTATTACAGAAAGCACATTTTTGCCTCAGGTAGGGAAGCAT
>MIEF01006287.1:0-24596 GCA_001870725.1 Taenia solium
TTTTTGGTAGCCTTAACAAAGGGTAAAATTAGAAAATCTGAATCTCAGTCTATCTTTGCTATTGTACAGGTAAGATACATGCAAGTTCTTAGTAAGGAGGATATCGCTTTGAAGTCATAGATTTGAGCTCAGAAAGATGTTATTAGAATCGAATTTAATGCTATTTAGCAACTGAAATGAGCCTGTGCTTTATCTGTAGACCTCACATGACCCCAGTTCAGGGTAAAGCATTATGCTTGATGAGTTGCTGACGGAAATTACACTGACTACTTGTCTTAACACTAATGCTATTATGAGCTACTTAAACAATGTTTTTCAGCTCCATCTGGGATGGCTTATCCCTACCAATCACACCGTAGTCTCGGCGTTAAGCAGCCACACATGAACCCAAATGAGTAAGGGTAAAAAGCACTTAGCTCTAACGGATCCAAAGTTGAAGCAGATTTTCGGATAGGTCTGTGATAGTAGGTAACTCTGTGCTACTTAAGCCAGGTCGACGCCATTGAATCATCTATCTCATACGCCATAGTCCATTACCTTAAAAAATGCTCCCTCAAAGCGGAGCTATTCAGCGATCCGCAGAGAATTAAGCCTCGTACAACCGTGGTTGAGTTTTAGAAAAGTCTAGACGTCAACTCCTGTTCTTTTATCCAAACCGACGCATACACCTACACACGCAAAATTCACGCCTTCTGTCCAACCATTAGATTGAAATGATTGCCAAAAACGGGTCTGAATCTCAGCCCTCCGACTCTAGAGTTGGGGGTTGGTAAGACATCCAATAAAAATTAGAGCTACTGAACATTATGACTCGTTACAGACATTATATGCGACTTCCGAGGCCTCTTCGAGGATAGTATAACATTCATTAAAATCAGCGGGAGGAGGGGTAAGGAGCTAGGCTTACTAGCATGAACACATCCTATTCCTCAATGTTGTTCCATGGTGCGGTATCTTTTGGCTTGCAAAAATTTATAAAATGAAAGGAACCGAAGAGACTCAAAAAATGCATATCCGATAAACTTGAAAGCAAAATGGAAAACGAAAGTAGGCATTGCATAATAAATAATACCTATTCGGCCAGAGGTGTCGTATTCCCAATGATTTCGATGCATTGGCGCCTGTGTTCAGCAATGCGATCTTTAGCATTGACACACAGTAAAAATAGGAACACACTGACATCACTAGGTTGGTAAAGCATTTTTCTGAAACGTGGGGGAAATTACGCTAGTAAAGAGAAAAATGTGGAAAAGGCTTCACCTTGGTTTCATTCATTGCCCCCCAAGGCAAAGAATTGGAAAACAACAGAAATTGCCCTTATTACAAGTATGATTCTTGATATGTACGTTATTTCAATTCCAAACTGGGATTTTTCTTCGAGGCGGTGTTTAGTATCTACAACCCAAAAGTCATTATCGCCCTCCGAGGAGGAAGTAGTCCCTCAGAGGGTGAGGCAGGGACCGAATCATTTAATGGTTACCAGTGATGTGTTGGTTCATAAAAATAACGTCGAATGGAAATTGCAAAGTCAATCCTGATTAAGCTGTCTTTTGTGGTCACACACACTGTACGTCTGGACGAGTTCCAGCTCATTCAAACAGTGAAATGTTCTGGATTTTCCAAATGAATTGTTTTGCATAGATTTGCGTACAGTCCACCCGTCTAATGAAGCCGGTCTGACAGTTGAATTCAAGGCATGCATTGGCTCTCTCCCCACTCTGACCAGCTAATCGGAGGCCCTTCAGCGACCGTCGCAGGTGTGGTTAGACAAACACTTGGCCGCTATCGAGACCAAAGGTGATGTGGACAGCTCAGCAATCGTCTTGCTTCGTTTGACACTGGGGCTGATGTTCAGTGCCGGTGGGACATGTGTGCGATGAAAATGCGATCACAGATCTTTTATAGGTGAAATTCCAATGCCTTCTGCTCATCCAATCGGCTTGAAAAGTTTAGATAATTAAATAGCTTTCTTTCAAAATAAGCATTCGCAGCTCTGTTTGTGCGAATTCCTATAAAGGTGCCTCAGAAGAGGGAGGATATGTCAAGACGAGATAACAGGCGGATGTGACAAGCATATCGGTAATTAGTGTTGACCTTTTTGGCAATACGTCGGATGTACGTATTGTTGTCTAGTGTGTGTTCTCCTCAACCAAGACACCAGTGATAAATCACGACTATTTAAAACTTTTGCATGTGTACGACACTTCCATTTTTCCACCTGGATTAAACCACATTTATCATAAACTGATAGTGAACAAGTGCCACAAAATATGACTCCGGATTTGGGCATCAAAAGCAGCGGCCAATTCTGCTTACTATCTAATGTGAGCAATTCACACGAGCCGTAGCTTGACTACTCATAGGGTCACCTTTTTTAGAACGAAAAGATGCTACGATTAGAGTAAAAGTGGGAGACTTGGTCCAGTCTGTCGCCTCAAGTTGCGGTTTCGCCTCCATCATCCCCGCCTTTGTAATGAACCACACTTCACTCACAGTAAGGTACTTCTTTACCACCTGCTTTCAAATCATTAATGTGTTCTTCTGTCATGGGATTGAACGTTAAAATGTTCCGTCGATTGCTGTGGCACATCTGTCGCATCTGTCAAGACTTGCCCTCCGGAGGGTATCCATTGATTTATCAAAATTCTTAGGCAAAATAAAACTTTTAAAAAGTGCAAATAACTATCACTTTCTCGATTAACTTAACCTCATGGTATGAGAAAAAAGGTAATATAGATAAAGATTGACTATGGCTTTGTTTGGTGTCTAGCCCAGGCCACGAATTTTGTGACGGAGTTTCTCCAGACACGTCAAACTACGCGTGAATACGTGTGATTCATTCCTTATCGTCAATATATTTTACTGGGGCGAAGGGTTGAACCTCCCTCCTTGTCCATTCACTTGACAGCAGTCAGTTTGGATTGAATGGGAGTCATCAAGTCTTAATGAGTAAGTGATGGGTTTTGAAATGCAGGTAACTCAGGGGATAGCTCACAATTAATGCCACTATTGATACTTAAAAGGGAGGAGAAACTGGAATCAGCCTAGTTTTTGTAGCAAGTATGCAATACAGCGGCAATTTAGGAAGCCCATAAATAAAATTTTACCACCCAGATATCAAAATGTTGGAACGTAACGTCAATTATTGTGATAGAATTGGCGCATCTGTTAAAATTTGCACTTCCTTTTAGTGTCTGTTTATTTATCAGAAAATTTGAGACGAAGAATATTTTCTCAAAGGAAAAGTAGTTAGTCAGTTTCGTAGATAGCTCAGTCCTTCGATTTGGCAGAAGAAAGGGGCATAAATGAAGACGAATAATTACTTTGTCGGGGTTCTAGCCCATGGGAATGTGAGATTAATTAAGGCCATATACTTTGCTGTGGGATTTCTCCAAAGACAAAAAATTAACGAGGCTTTCAGGCAAATCGGTTTGTCTGCTAAAAGAATCCTCAATGGAATTTGATGGAATGGAAAACCCGGATAATGGTTCATAATGAATGCGGATTTTATTGTTTGGGAAAGAAGGAGCAAGATGGAGATCCACCTCATCTTCTTCACTCATGATTAATTATTTGGAGAAGTGGACTATGAAACGACAAGCTGAGACGCTCTATCCACCATTCTGCAGACAAAAACACGAGATAGCAATTGAAATCACTCTGTGATGTTCCGACTGGAATATATTACAGTCACATTGCATTACTAGCTACTAGTTCAGCAAAACAAGTGTTAAAGCTGGCACAAAGTATTTAGTTTTCATAAATGGGGCAGCATGGTAGATTCCATGGTGGGGTTACATAATAGTCTTATGCGTGTGTGTGGAGCGGCTACAGAGATTTGATGCATTGCAATGTGAATTGCATCAATGCCTTTATTGCCACATTCTCAGGGAAGTGTGAAAACACCTGTCATTAATGTGTTTCAACCACCTTAATTACAGCTTGTTAATTAACAGTGCAACCATCCTTAGGCTCGAATAGCTCCTTGCGTAAGTGAATCGTGGAGGCCTGGATGACCAAAGGGCACCCTATCCATATGCCAGACCTAAGTAGACAATCGTGACAAAAACACCTCAAAGGTTTTTAAGTCATTGCCTCCGATTCTGAACTGGGGAGAGACGTTGGCTTTCAAGGTGCGTTAAGTGAGTGATGGTGGCGTTGGTCACCGCCAAGCCATCCACTCACCATCACCACCATCTCCACCCACCATCCACTTCTGAGCCACTCACGGATTTATTGCTGACAGAGGACGAATTTCTGTGTGTCGGTTTAGTGGACACCAAAGTCCACCATTCGATTTGAGCTCTTCACATCACAATGAGATGATGTAGTGCTGCTCCATTCTTCCAGAACCGGACAATTACAAGACTTCGTTCGAAACAAAATAAATTAGTTGAGAATGAAAACCAAAATTATGTCGTCGCAGTTGGTTTGGGCGCTTTTGTTTTAATAAATAAAGCCTTATGACTAAAGAGCAACAAATTTTTGCTGTTGATTTTACATCCACGGCCAGTGCCGCCTCGCTTGATTGTACAAATTTTGCAATACACGGAATTGAGTTAGTTGGAAAATTCGACGTCATTTTCATTCAGCTTAGAACAGAAATCGACCCTGGGGTTCAGTAATGGGCCATCGGTGGATTCCGCAAATAAACCTTTGCAAAGCAGCTCAACTTCTTCACCATGCTTTAATTCACAAGTCCTTCTCTTTCTTAACAATGAATAGTTTGCTCAAGTATTATGCCACCTTATACCTTCGGAGAAGTCATGGAGAGCCGTATTGTTGGTAGTGTCAAGGGAATCCTATCTTAGAGGGTGACTGTTCTGGTTTCTACGAATAGGTGAGGAAGGATGGCAAAACGGAAGAAGTACAGATACTGCAGATGGAGGCATAGGTGACGACACATAACAGAAGGGATGAAAATGACGTCAATCTTCAGCACTCATCTACTCCTGTGGCCCGCATGGATGTTAAAATAATGGAAGCAGCACCGGTTATTGATTATGTGGAACAGTTCATTTCGGGGCTGTCTAATGTTTCTGTTGTAAGATGTCAATAAATTGAACTCGGGGTACCTCTTTCACTTCTCTAGCGGCCAGATGGAACGCAGGTAGGCATGGCTAGGTAGCAAGGAGGTTGAGACGCGAATCCTCTGTTTCACGGGAGTACGACTAAGCTACTGTCACTTAGCCCTAATATAAGGCCAGGATTCCAACGACACTTCATCCATGTTCAATACAGTTCCTGAACTGGACCAAACTTAAGTTGCATTAAAAAATGCCTTGAAGGATTATTGGCATTATGGTTAAAAATTCTCTCAGGAAATCGAATTTGATTAATGCTAATGTTGGCTGAATAGCGGTGTCCTCACGGCATTGATTACGTTGTAATAGCTAAAGCGGAAAGGCTTGAGAGAGACGAGGGGCTATGCACTGCACTGCTTGATTGTTTTCTTTTTTGACTCCCGGTTTCGTTAGAAGATCACTTAGGGGCTCTGTTATTGCTCATCTACTGGGCTGCCAAATCTCCGGCATTCTCGTGCTACGGAAGCACATATCCTTAGGGATTTCTAACTGCAGAAAGGTTACCAAAGTATCTAAAAAGAAAGGCAGTTTCTGCTCCCCTGAAGGTTTTATTTCCTTATTTTTCTTCCTTTACAGTGGGCACATCTCGGTCCCATCTGAACTTCTTTATGTTTCTTTTTATTCAAAAGTCTAATGTTCAACCTCTTATATTGTAGGCCACTCTTGTCCAATTTGTATGTGCTCTTAAAATTTGGTCCTCCTTGGCTTAAATAGGCAGCTGTTTTCGGCTGCATCCAAAGCTCTACCAACTGAATTCAGATATGCTACTGCTGCGATGAACTTGTGTAGAATTGGCCGCTATTTCACATGGATTCGGCAGATGTTCACAGTTTGAAAAAAATCATTATGAAATCGTGCCACAGATTAATGGTGGTTTTCACCGTAAGACCTTTTGACATCTCCTTTGTTTCCTCTACCATGAGCTCGGAGGAGGACGTTTGTGAAGCCACACTGTTGTCAGCATCCTTAAACAATTCATTTCCCCATTGCAATGTAATTGTGTCCCCCTCCCCTTTTTAAAATTCAAAATAGCCTGTTTTGTGTGAGCAAGTGAGGTGCTTATTTTCGAGTTCATTTTTGACACATTTTCTCCCTTGTCAGCAGAGATTAGTACTTACGTATTGGTCATTGAATGTGCTCAACGCTTATTCTATTACCGATTAGTTCTATGCAAATAGGTTAGTCGAGAAAATGCTTCACAAATTAGTGCTCCTTTTAACATGAGTTAAATTCTCGTCTTTGATGTGGTAGTGCACGCATCCTAATTTATGCAAACATCCAACCAAAATAACCACTTAAATGCGTGCTTTTACTTTGATCCTATCACAAAGCCTCTGGAAAGGAAAAACAATTTTATTCCCACCCCTTGGGAAGACTGTGGCGGCTATAAATTGCATTAACAAAACCTACGACAATGCCAATGCAGACCAACGCCGGCACGGACAATATAATGGCCCACTTTGTGATTAGATACCTAGGTCAGGGTACTTGGCTGGTAAATTGCTTTATTGTGTAATTTTATAAACGCCATGCAGTTCCGGCGCCTCACGCGTTGGGTGTCTCACGGTCCGGGTTAACATGCCAAAGGTGATTACTTCAAGCAGTAAAGAACTATAGAGGCAAGATCCATGGAATCCCGGTGGCCAAAATCAAGCATTATTCCAACACAACACACATTCTAATATGCTGACCAGTAGCGTTGACGACTACTTAGCAACTATTTTACTTTTGAGGGGTTAGACACCAAAGTTTCCACACATAAAAGAGGGGTAATAAAGAATCAAAGTCGTTTTTGCTCCTTTTAAGGCTGGATAAATCGAGCTATAGCCTCTCACGACTTCTCCACCCCATAAACCATATTTACAGGGCGTTGGAGATGGAAAACTGTCAAGCCACCGTTGGTTCCACCTAGCGAAGATTAAGAATTAATGTCGTATTTCGTGCAAAGAAAGTTATGTACGTTCTCTGCGATTACTAGAACACTTAGTATGATTTTTTTCTTCCTCAGCTGCTGCCTTAAACAACGAGGTAGTATAGCATATTAAAGAAAAAAGGTTTTACCCCTATACACTTTATGCTTTACTTAAGCTTTCTTTAAACCATGTTTACGTATGCATAGCAAAAATGGCTGCCGTAGCCCTCAGAAACGAAGAAATGAGGACTCGTCTAGTGTTCCCTGCTCCGGCCTTTTTCAATCCGCACCGCCTTGCACCGCACTCCCTTGCCTCCCGCTGCCCACAATAAAAGAATTTGTGCACATGCATAAAGATTTCGCTTACGAGTCTAACAAGAGCTAAAATAAATTCATTGAAAAACGGAATTTGCATTTGTTAAGAGAACTGACTGATGAAATTTGGCCAAATTTTCACGTACCAGTCCGTCTAATAGTACTTCCTTCCCTAACGCAAATGGAAGAAGGGGCTAGATTCATGACAAAGAAGAAAGAAGCCACTTAGCGATGATTGTAATTCGTTTTTCGCATTTCCCTGGAATTGCTTTAGCATTTGCCTGATAAGTGGGAAGCTTCTGAACGAAGAGAAATACCAGCACGACTACATCTTTCAAGGTCATGCAGCTGGCATTAACTTTACTGGAGTCCACATGTCTATGTGTAATGTTTGCACTTTCCTGAGGAAGAGGGTGGCTTTTGCCTCTCCCTTGATGCAGTCAGCCAAGTGACTCCGTTCCACCAAGCGGCTCAATGGTTGTCGAGGCTGTGGTTTGAGAGCTGTCTCGACCCGGTTCGTCACTGACGTGACAAGTCGACAGCAATTAATGTGACGACTTTCTGCACACACCGAGGATTTCGTGTTTTTCATCAATTATGGGGTAAAGTTGTACGAATACAGCCGACGTTGAAGGAGAGGCGTATTTATGCAACAGGTGAGTCGGCGGCATTTGTAACCACTAAACATCTGCTTAATAAGATTCGACATTACCAAGCCTTATTCTAATCCTAAACGAAATTTGCTTATGTTGGCACGATTCTTAAAGTTTGGTTGACTTTACATTATCGTGATGGCACCCGAGGACACGGAACGCTTACAGGGACAGATGCACATCAGTCTTGCGCTAGGTTATTTCCTCACTCTCAGTCTGTCTTTCCAGTCTCATTTAAACAAAATTTGGTTTATCCAACTGACACCTGTGATCAGGCCTTGCTTGATACCCCTACGATGGGTTTAGGTGATGAGTAATGAATGCACTAAGTTTAGGAAATCCCACTAATCCTCATGGCATTGAAGAGCTGCGTGCCAAGACCGGCATCTCGAAGGGAGTAGCGGTGATTTGTGAAAACTGATCTTCAGACATTGAATGTAGGTGATACTAAAAGGTTACCTTGACATTAATGTCAAGTAGATGTGGAAGAGACGCAGAAATGACTTCTTTTATAAGGTCTGGATTGTTCCCCTGTCAAATGACTGACTGTCTGATCTTTGCTTTTTAGCGTTGGTGAGGCAAACAAGTCCATCATTTGGTTCCATTTGACACTTGTAACTAATTGCATTTCATTCCACTCCAACACACCTCCACTCAATCCGCCCCCACCTTACCCCATCCCATCATACATTACAATATTCTACCCAACACCACACTTCTAGTGGGCTGTGTGATTATCTTCCATGCTAATTATTTCCCTTTCGATTAGATGAGTGGTTTTTGCACTTGCGTAACCCACAGCTCTACAGTCTGAGAGATCATTTACACTTTGGTAGCACGGATCAGCATTCCTTCCTCCGATTCATCAAATCAAGCTTTCAAACAACTCTAAAATTAAATGAACGAATGTTACTTTCTCGGCCGTCTTCTTTTATTACCGAAAGGCAAATTTCTAAGCTGCTTTCTCTTCCATTCCGTAAGTGCTGTTCATTTGGTTTGTATTTTGTGTAAATTTGGCAGTCGAGGTGGAGGAAGAGCGAAAGAGACCAGCCATTAGACGACTTCGCTCCGGAATAGCTAAATTTCTGCTGCATCATGACTTTGCTACCACCACACGTGTACCTCCAAGTAAATAATTTACCCATCAAGCCACGGAAATGCCTCCATCTCCTTCCTACCTACATCATTCACCTCCAAGTCGCTTCGCCATCAGCGCACACGAAGAAACACCTTAATTGTCACAACCCATTTATTTTATTGTTTTGGCAATGTTAATGCCTTTTACTTCCCTACTGTTCAATCTGTAAAATCGTTTACAACGCAGAATTTGGTGGATTTCCGTTGCCGTAAAAAGGGTGATTAACACACGTCACGCAAATCTCTGAACAAATCACCGAATTAGTAAGTAGTTATAAAATAAAGACAGGGAAAGGCCTGAATTTGTTAATATATAACATTGCCACTTATGAGGAAACACTTAACCCTGAACAATGTGCGAAACGAGTTCCTGATTTGTAAAAACCTGTTCTCCTTTTGTGCAGATGTACATTCGGTCACAGGCGTTTACGATGCCCGTTTTGAGACCGACGAGGAGTGCAATCTGCATCCAGCCTATTTATTTAGTGGAGCCGGTGTGGCAACCATTGGCTCGCTCACTACATCTGCCAATTCGTCGTGGGCTCTGCCGAGATCGTCGTGATTGTGGTGTGACAACCGCATGGCCACCATTAGTACCAAAGATAATATGGACAGTTCAGCTATCGTCTCACTTCGTTCAACGCTGGCGCTGAGGTTCGGTGCCAGTGGGAAGACACAGATGAATGTACAATACCAGGTCTTTTATAAGTCTCTATTGGGTAAATTCGGTCTCTATAACTTTTGCGTAATTGAAAAGCTTTCTTTGAACTAAACTTATTCGCAGCCCTGCCTATGTAAAGTTGCGAAAGGATGCGTCCGCGGCGAGAGCAAATGTCAGGGAGGAGAAATCTGGCATATACGACATGCACATTGGAAGATTATTGTCAAGTAGAGATGAGTTATTAGGCATCTTTTATTGGCTGAGAACTTAGCGACTATTTTAAACTCGATTTTTGTGTAGGATATCCACATTTTCCCATCCATCTAGTTGGATGCTAATTCGTCTACAAGGACAGTGATTATTGTGACAAAAAAATGGGGTAGGTCGATGCCAATTTCTTTGTAGAAATTTATTCAGCAATCTCAAATTGTCTATAGTCGGTCAATCGGCTCGCCTTACTGCCACCATCTTTCAAATAGCCGCTGAGTCGGTCGTTGCCGCAACCGCTTCCACTTTTGCCTTAAAAACTGTAAGAAGGTGGATGACTTGAGCCTCGTCCGTGCAAAAATTCACAGAACAACTCATCCCACATTCATTATGCTGACTAAAACACTAGTAATAAAGTAATCTCTTGATTAAATTGGATTGTCCTTTTCCATTCTCTATCTCCTTGACGAGACCATCTCGGACTGTTTACAGCTCACAGAATTGACTGGCGCAAAGCACTTCAATGATTTCGCAGTTTCGTGGCAGATTGTTAAGCACCGGAAAACGCATTTATTTCGCTGTGTCAGCATTCATGATCCCCTTGTCTGCGGCACTGCTGCAAAAGCCCTCCTTCTAGCCTTTCTCATGGATGAGGAGAAGACAGTTGTTAAATTTTGGCCGAAATTCTACTTACTCCCGATCGCCTACCATTTTAGGGAGTGAGGACAAGTTACATTCTCCATTCTCAAAAAATCTAAATTTTTGGCATTTTTGAGGGTTAAATTTGGCAAATTAATAATTCCCTTTCTAGATCTGTATGCAAATGTCGCCGCAAATACTGCCAAAGACGGAGGAGTCTTACAAAATCAATTTCACAGAACTGTCTGTAGAAGGCCCAATAAAAGGTGGGTAAATATTCAAGGAGGTTTTTCCCTTAAATATAGTCCTCCGATTAAACGAAACATTTCATGATTAGCATAACAGTAGCAAGATTGGTCGATCCATTCAGTGTTGGAACAAGTTTTACACCTGTAACTTCAGATCTCGCACTTTTAGCAACAAAATTTGGCCATTACCAATACTAATCAGGATTTTCAGCAGTTCGAAGATGCCATAGGGGCTTGCAATGCTTACCTACCGATTTTACAGGTAGTTCATAAAACCACAAAGATCACTCTTGCCCTACTCCTGCTTTGAACTGTAAGATAAAATGCTGCCAGTGGTGCTGCTAGAAGTGGGTAGCATTGCTATGCACGTGTATAGATCTTTGACACCATGACAAAACTTTTGAATGAGTCACTTTACAAAGGAAGAGCACGAATTTTAGACATAGGTAACAATATTGTTGCTGGCGGTGATTGCCTTCACTTGCTTCTCCCATTTCAACCTGCTTTCGATGCATTCCCTTTAAAGCACGCTCACATCAAAACAAGCAAACGGAGCCAAAGGATTCCAACTTGTCTAGAAGAAGTTGAATTCACAATTGCTTTTGCTTAAAAGTTCTGACGATTTATGTTTTCTTTGAACACCCTCCAGCACAAATTACATTCGTTTCATACGCTGAGCATAAACTAGTGGGGATAGGTAAATCTTTTAGGTGGTCCACATGAATGTTGAAGGAGCATTTTTTGTTCTCCGATCTCGGCCAAATCTCCGACTTTTGCGTGTTGAGCGCATCCATAAGTTTTTGACGCAAAAGGAGGACTAAAAGGCGCTTTAAACCACCCAGTTGATTTAAGAAGGCAAGAAAATAACCAATTTTAAGTGGTGGAAATCTAGATACTTATGCAAAATCGTACAGAATTTCGAGGCGGAGGAGTATGGCATAACAAATATTGCTAACGTGGGGAAGAATTGGGGGTCGATGTTGCATGGCTTGAAGGTCAAGTTTTGCTCAGCGGAGATAGGATCTGCGGAGGCTAAAGTGCTTACTTAGCTCCATACGCAATTAGGGTGACTTGGCAGAATTCCAAAGACACTTTAGGACGGCGCCATATAGGTCGCACTTTTGGCGACAAAACCTATAGTTCAACAAACACCTCCGCTGAATAGTGCTTAAGAAGTAATGCAACGAGATGGACACCAGGGCTGAATGATGTGTTCCGTTAATTACAGATAAAAGTGAATGATTTTGTGCAAACAATAGCGTCATTGAATTGCAATGGAAATAGGTACAATGGAGAAACTGGATACAACTGGGAAAACTACACTAAGGAGGGTCACATATTCACTGATAACTGGGACAAAACCGTCACTTGTAAGTTTACAACTACATTTATATCATTTCTTAATTAATTCTTTACAAATTTTTGGCTATTAAAGAGGTGTACAAGGAAGTATTTGCGACAACCCGGTCTTTTATTTTTGTAAGACTAGAAAATGACCCCTCCTGCTAGAGCTATTTTATGCCCCTAACTAGCACTTACTCTCCAATGTGCTGAGCTGAGTGTGACCTTCAAGCCATGCAACATAGACCCCTAATTCTTCCCACTTTAACAATACTTGTTATGCCATTCTGTTCCGGCTCAAAATTCTACACTTCGTCCATAAGTATATAGCTCAGTCAAGTATGCTTACCTTCTAATTGGGAAATAATGGGCTTTAACTTGTCACTTTATGGTCCACTTTTCTCAAAGCATAATTAAAATACAATTAGCTTTGGTAGATATTTATTTGCACTCCCTTTTTATAAGCATCAAGAGTAATGATACTTGTGGACCACCTACCAGGTTCATTAGTCTATCTAATCTCATTTAATCCAAACTGACTGCTGTCGAGCGAATGGATGGAGATGGGGGTCAACCTTTTGTTTCGGCAAATGTGATTGACAATGAGTAATGGGCTGTATGCATCTGTGCATGATTTGATGCGTTTGGAGAAACCTCACTGTAAACAAGGAGTGCCTAAACTGGTTTAATGCAACGAAGACTCGAAATTTTAATACTCCCTTGATTGCTAGTACCTGCAAGTTCCCTGTATCGGACATTTTTCTTTTGTGAATCAGTATGTTCTTACCTCTTTAAATAATCCCCACATTATAGTTGCCTTTCGAAAATTCACACTCTCTGTTCTTCTCCACTCGACCTTGGTCTCGCTAGACCTCCCACTTCACAGCATGCCCTACTCGACTCTACTTACCAGCATCGAACAATACCGTACCACACTGTAGTGCATTCCAATTACTCTCTAGGCAAAATTAGGCCTCTATCTGTTCTGATTTTATAAACACTTTGTTATTGTTGAGAAGAGAATTCTTTTACTGTCGTTTGAATAAACTTACATGCCCGCAAATCACTCCCTCAAACAATTTGTTGACACTGGTTGCCAGTCGATGTCAATACCTCACCAAGAGTCAAGCCTACTCGCCTTCACTGCAGAATGGAGGCGTTAATGGATCGACGACGGGTTGCCATCACAACACCCTCCACCATGATGTGGCTCATTACCGCCCCTATGACCCACCATCCGTCTATAGTCACAGTATTTATCACTCTGCGAAGAGCAGCTGCTGCCCTTACTCACGTTGGCAAGTGATATCGATGTCAACCGACATGCATTTGAGTCATGAAAGTGTGAGTCTCCAAATGGTGCCCTATCTATATCCTAGGCCTAACTAGGTGACAGAGGCATAAGACTTACAAGGCTGTCATTTCATTGCCTTTGGATTGACAACTTTGGCTCTCTAATGGGATAGGACATTTGTTTTTGAAATCTCTTAAGCTAGAGACTGTGGCTTGGTTATCGCCAAGCTATCTACTCACCAACGCCACCCATCACTTTATTACTAGAAGACGATTTTATGTGTGCCGGTGTGGCGAATTGCGACTGGTGAATGGGATGGAAAAGTCCCACTCATACTAATGTCATACATGTGAAATACTTCTCTCCAATTCTTAATTTTTTTTTACGTTAGTGTGGAAAGGTAGAGTGATGTTAATTCATGTCTCGAGCACCAGACAATTACATGACTACATTGTGAATGGAATAAAGCAGTTGGAAAAGAAACAAAAGTAGTATTATTGGGATTGGGTAGGATATTTTGCCTTAAGATTAAAAGCTTTACGGTAAAGCAGGAATGAATTTTTACAAATGGCCACCCCAGCTCCAGTTAATCGTGCCAATTCTACAAGACAATGGAATAAGGTAGTCGGAGAAGGTAGACGTTAAATCCAGCCTTTCTGTCACAGATTCGCTTACCCGCAGTATAGACACTACTTCCACCCAGTCCAATAGCATCAAGTTTGTTTTCTGCTGCCGCCAATGCAGTGACCTTAGTCTTGGCTGTTGATGGGACGAGTAATAAGTGCATGGTGGAAGAACTATAATTGGTGTGAAGAAGAGCTAAGCCTACCAGCATGACTGGATGGCCATAATGTCAAGCTGATTCGCAGTGATAAATCGAAAAATCGAGAGTTAGTTAATCCTCCTCTTCATCTGACGGTCTGGCTAGCATTCGGGATATCCGACATGGCCTTTTAATCGTGCCTAATTTTAAGTTTTATCTACTCTCAATGCGATGTTAGGAAGAGCGTGTATTTCACCAAAAATAGGATGACTGCGATCTTATGCACAATGCGACGTCATGTTACCAATTCGCCACCCAAATTGGCGGCTGAAGATGCTTTATTTCTCACTACCACCTCCCCGAAGCACACATTGAATTAACCTTTCTGTTAGAAATTTTGATCCCACATATCAAAAGTTAAAGATGTGGATGAGAATTAACTAGACTCGATCATGTAAAATCAGGTTTACTATGGTGTCCAACTATGGCGATGGCATTCCAGCCACCAGCTGCTTGGTAGTACTCGATGAATAACCAATGTGTCGGTCACTTCTGCTTAAGCACAGGAGGTCAGGCCTACAGAGAATATTCGGCCCAGTACGCTGCAGTGATGTCACCCTCAGCCACTCAGTGATAAGATTTTGGATCACATCCAAGTAACAATGCTGATCTGCTTTGATCATAACCCTAAGGTCCATCTTGGTTAGCTTTCACCTGCAGAGAGGCTATTTAGAGAACCTTCTGTTCTAGGCCCGGAATGGACACCGAGAGGTTCTGTCATTGGCCTCCAGTCCATATCAGTAGCTATAAGCGCATCTTTACGTCGACAATACATATTCAAAGAAAGCTCGAAGCCCTTCATTAGTAGCAGCTGAAAGCGAACTTAATTATCCATAACAGAGCATACTGAGAGAAGAATATTTTGTGATGTCTAACAAAGGGGCTTTGAACGAGATCTCCTTCCAGCAAATTAATTCGACTTCCAGTTGAAGTAATCTAACGCATTTCGCTGCCAGTTTGTAGAACAACTTACAAGTGATCACCCCCATCAGCAAAGGGATCAGGATTTGTGCTAGCAATTTTTCCGGTGGTCCCTAATTTGTCCTGTAGATACTGTCCATACGATTTAAAAAGGTTTTACAAGTTAAGAAAACAGTTCATAAATTGGTACGAATCATACTTAGGGTACAATCTTTGTTTTGGTTATATTGATGCATAAACAAGCCACTTCTCTCCAGTTTTTACACAAACATGCAACCAAATAGAATCCTCATAAAAGTGCTTACGCTTTGATTTTATCTAAAACCCTCCAAAGAGGAGGGACTGCTATTTCTATTTCTTGGAAAGTCTGAGGAGACTCTAAATGCAGACAGACGCCGAGGGGCGTAAGCTAAAGGTCCTCTTTAAATCCAACACTCAAGTTGAGATGTTTAATTTGCAAATCACCTCATTTACATAGTCTTACAGTGGCATCAGTAATAGTTGAACGTAAAATTGAATTTCGGTACGAGGATACCAGTCTTCAGCTTGTCTCTGAGGCACGTGAGAATATTTTGAAATAGAGCCGCGGATTGGTGATGATTCTCACCATGAAAACTTTCAACGTCTCCCCTCTTCGCTACATTTTATCAGCAATTTAAAGGAAATTTGATTCACAATGAAGTGCAATTACGCTCTAAACTTTCATGATTTTCCCTGTTTTTATGTGCTGCTTCACTTTATTATAATCTCGGGGCCACCTGTTTATTTGAATACTTGAGGTGCCTATTCTTGCTGTCATCGGCAAATTTGTGTTCCATCCATCATTTGGGCAGACCATTTTTCCTATTAGGGGTTTCCAATTGTACACTAGTGCTTAAACGTTCTTAGCATTCACACCACAAACGTCACATATGGGTGACGTGAAAATTGCTTCCACTAAGAAGCAGCGTTTGTATTCCGACGCTACTTAGGTGAGGGAACAGACAGTACTTCATTCTCAGGAGGCTGTACTGCCCTGTTTTGAAGCTTTAGTGTGTGGATAGTGGAGTGTAGACGTGGCCTTTTGGCTAGAATTCATGGGAAGTCCTATTTATCGGCTTTAAAGACAACTTCAAGTCTCTTCTTCTCCCGTTTTAATCTACGCAGAATGTCACAGCAAAATTCAGCTCACAAGGATCTGTTCAGTGGGAATGGCTGGCATGCCGACAGTGATTATTTTAAGCAATGAATCGCTGTTAGAGGCTTTCTGCAAGTACCTTGTTATCTTAGTGGCAAACAATCAAAAAGCAACTCTTAAGGGCCACACATTCTTTTAACATCGTAGGCACTTCCTGAAAGGCTGACCAGTAGTATTGACGGCCACATAGCGATTTTATTGCTTTTAAGGGATATGATACCAAACTTTCCACACATAGAAAAGGGAAACTTTAGGGTTAAATCAATTAAGCACATCGTTTTTATCCCTTTTAGGGCTGGATAAAACAAATTATAGCCTCTTAAGACTTCTCTATCTTCAAACAGTTGGTTTTACTCGTGGGGGATAAAGAATTACTCAAGCCGTAAAATGGATAGTTTGATTTTTCTTTTCATTAACTGTCGCCCGGAACAGGGATGTAATGTAGCGTTTGAAGGTAAAACACAAACAAATTTTCCTCTTAGTTTCACATTTCATTCTAATCTCCTTGAGACCTCATTTGCGTATACATAATAGAGATATTCGTAGGCTCCAGACGAAATAGGAGTCTGGGTCCGACTAAAATTTCCCGCTTCACCACGCCGCCTTGTCTGCGCTCCCTATGCCTTCATTCCTATGTCCAAAAAAAGAATTTTTAGGCGAGCACATAAAGTTTTGTCCAAGAAACTAAATGGTAGATTAACCACACTTTAAGAGACAAAACTTTTTTTGCTACAAAGGGGATTAACCCGTGGAGCTTTGCCAAACTTCCACCTTCAAACCCATCCAGGAATACCTCTTTCTTTAACGCAAACGAATAAATGAGTAAATTTTAAGACAAGGACAAAGCAAGTTTATGATGGATAGTTTCTCTAAAGTGTTACAGCATTTGCTTAATAAGTGTGAAGCTTCAGAGCAAAGCCGTTTACCAGCACATCAAAATCATCTTAAGCCATGCAACTGGCAACAACTGTACAGAATTTCACGTGCTTCCTTGTAGTGTCTACTCTTTTCTGTGGAAGCAGTTGGCTTTTGCACCCCTCGATGCAGTCAAATGATTGTCAGGGCTTGGTTATAAGAGCCGCTCCAACTGCGATTCTTATCGGCGTAGAAATGCAGAACTTCGCATCCTATCCGTGTGCCGTGCCGTAAAAAGCCAGAAGTCGTCTGTCCACAAATTTTGACTTCCCTCTCTCTGTTCTTATTAATAAGACGATCTGTTCACCACTAATTTATTGTTCCCTATCATCTAGATTCAGGATGTGTTGACTGACCTACGACAAAAAAATGAGTTCGGTATCAATCTAACTCTTTTAGAGGCCCAAACTCATTTTGTGGATATCACAAGCACTCACCGGACGTCTAAGTTGACGCAGCCGCATGGAAACTACAAAATGAGGAAGAAGTTGGATTTCTCGCCTGTCTTCAAGAATTTCAACAACAAACGACGCCCCACTCCTTATAGTCCTTCTTCTTACCTCCATGCTTATATGCTCTTGGTTCCTTGGACGATCCTGTGGCCTTCAACGCGATGGGGGCATGAAGAACATTGTACAATGCCTCTTCGGTGAGTTATGTAGCTAAAATCGCCTCGGGATGAAAAGTGGTTAATGTTCTTCTTTCACTACACTTTACCCGCATGGATTAGAATGTCATCATGGTGGCCGCAAATGAGCCCATTTGCCGTTTTAACCAACCCAATTCCATGTAGGGAAATGTGTGGGACGAATTTGTGCTACCCAGTCTTTCATGGTTTGACGCATTTCATCGACAGCTCAACCAGCGAATAAAAATATAAACTCTTGATCTCAGCCTGTCTTCACACCTGTATACGTAAGGTACTTCACAGATTTGTAAAGTAAAAGCCGGGTCGGAATCAAGCATTACGTTTGATAAGTACCCGAGGGTTCATTTTGTCTCCCCACTGCCACTAAAGGACCTAACAATCCGTGGTTTTCTATGCTCACCGACATGAATGCATTCCATTCCGTAATGTTGTTTTACTTTGCGACATTACTTGGCTTTCCGAAATTCGCAAAACGAAGGGAACCAAACAGATGTGAAGTTTGTCGAAACCATTTTCAGCCCAAATTCATGCAAACACCTAAGTATAATAAATTTAGGAAATAGAAAAATGGTCAAAAAAGCATTGCAGTCAAAAACCTGTTTGGGTGGAGATGTAATCTCTCTTCCACCAGCAATGAGTGCTCAAAAAGAATGTCCACTTTGAAAGGACTTGCAAATTCTCCATGCTTTCTATGTGTAATGGCAGGTATGCTTGGAAATGCGCTTTTCACTTTAAAACTTATTATTCAAATAGAAAGAGACTGGCAATAAAATACAGGCAGATAGAGAGGCACAGTACATTCTTGAAGCATGGCGTACAGTGTTAGCACCAAAATGAATAACGTGAAGGATGTTTGGTTTTGAGTTTAGCCACTGACCTTCAGGACAAGGCATTTGGTAACCACAAAAATTGTCCCTTTTGTAATGTCAGTTCTTTGAAATGAGCGTCATCATAATTCCAGACGCAATGACAAAGCCGCCTAAGTTTAATTCTTGAGGCAAAGTTTGATAGCTGGAAAGGAAAAAGTTGTTATTTTTCTTTGAGGAGAAGGTACTCCCTCAGGAGGGTGAGGCGAAGAGTTGGTGACCTAATGGTGACCATTTATGTGTTTGCTCACAAAAGTAGCGTCGAAATGCAGTTTTACAGTCATTTAGGCAGTCGATCGGTGAACAATCGCAGAGACCAATTGATATTATAAAAATAGCTTCCCATTTGTTATTTCATGATTAGCAGCTCATTTTCAAGGCCGCTTTCCAATGGTGTACGGGATTTAAAACCAAAGCAAAGTTGCTTTGGATGTTTTTTTATAAAAGCTTTAACCTCCTCTCCTAAAATCCATTTATGTGAGTTTATAATTAAGGAAACGACACTGCCGCACTACCCGACTAAAGCCTATCTACCTCCGCTTTGTAATGACTAACATGCAAAAGATGCTTTTGAATAATAAAATCATTGCGCTTACAACAGGTCCCAACAGAAAAACACATCAAAATTTGCATAAACACGCGTTGGTCTAGTAGTACGAAGCATTCCTAGCGCAATCTTTTTTGCAAAATTAGGCACACAATTTCGAAGATTGCCTAATATTATTAATTCATTTGGGGATTTCGTCCATACGAAGGCCGAGAATACAAATTCAAATGAACATCTCATTCGATGTTCTCAAATGATTTGCCTACTTGAACATACCCGATCCAGTTCACTCCGAGTCGACCACTTAACACACCTTAGCCTCCTCCGAACAACATTACTATAGCAGTCATCACGCTTTTACGGATCGGATTACTTCATTCTCAGAAGACTGTGCTATTTTCTACAGATTTGTGGTCATCTTCAACACTACTTTTTCCACCTTTCGGTTGAGAGTTTAGTAATAAATAGATTGGTATTTACACGGTGTAATCCACATTTATGCAGTTCCAGAAATTAGATTTACTTTGGAAATAATGGCACAGAATTCTCTTAGTGAGTATAGGTGGTGCATGTTTTGGTTCTCTCACAGTCGTGTCAGGTTATTTCCTCCTTCCGACCCAATAACATAACCAAAAGGCAAACTTTCAAGCTGCCTTCTGTTTTATTCCTTAAGTGCCGTTCATTTGACTTGTTTTGGGGGATGGCTCTGTAATTCAAAGCGGAGGGAAGGGCAAAGGCCACCAGCCCCTTGATTTTGCCCCACAACTGCCACACCTCCACTACAGCATGACTTGGCTAACATAGCATAGGTGTACCTTCTTTTACCTAGGACGGCATGCGAGACAGAATGTGGAAACGATTCAGTTTCCCCAACTTGCCGCCTGTCAGCCTGAACAAGAAGAAGAGTGAGCTACTTTTGCCTTGACCCTGTAGCAATAAAAACGATCGACACAGTCAAATGACGGAAAGAGTCCTTAGGGAGTAGAAATTCCATTTGCTTCATATATCCCTTCAGGCATCAAATAACGAAGTGACTGGATTCTCATGGGACTGACAGCTAGAGACTAAAACCACATTAGCCAACACTGTTAATCTAAATTGCCCACCCGTATTTTTCTGACTAAAAGCGGTTATGGGTACCACCACCGCAATCTATCGTACAATGTTGGTTGTCCCTTCAGACCTGAGCAGACATTTATGAGTTCGATTTTAAACAATTTGTTGTCACTAAAATGTAGCCTTTTTCATTTGCATGCATGCATTCACTAGCTAAACGTGAGCTTCTGACACCTCAACTTGAGTAAGGCAAGACTGACAGATGCCTTCTGGTCTGAACTGGACTGGCCGAGGTACTGATAAGTATCACTGCTCTAGCATCAATTCTTGCTAAAAAGGAGGTGTGAAATCAAGATTGAAGAGTAGAACAATCGCCACACAATGTCACAAAGCTAATTCTCCTTATCCCCACTCTTTCCTTAATTGCAAAGGTTTTCTGAAGCAAATATACTTATGATTAGACTTTTGTTTGAGCAGGGATTAACGGAACACTTTAACTAGTGGGTTTTGCATTTCGATTTTGGTCAGCATTTGCAGTGATGGGACTTACATTGCCTATGGACTTCGCGAGAGCCCTATTGGAAAAACTCAAGGTGGTATGTGAATTGGTAATTCCCTGCGCCTGTGCGCATACACAGTGAGGGAAAAGGTAAATAGTGGCCAAACGTCCCTCAGCATGTTGATTCAGTCGACATTTAAAAATAGTGATGTGGCAGATGGATGAGCATTATTAAAATAATTTCAAAGGTACGAAGCAATACAAATACGATTTTGTAGAGCAATCATTTTGACTAGTCAAAGTAAAGATTTCAATACAAAGGCCTTTATTACCAACCAGCATGAGCAGGCAGGGGCATTACGGCAGGCAGATGGGCATCTGCTGGTTGAAAGGATCATAAACCTTTTCGTATTTTTCTTTGCTGCTCCCAATAAATTATTTCGACGGAGAGGCAGCCCAATATGACACTGTGAAAGTAGCTGTTAATAACATGGTCTCAACCTGAAAACTAAAGTGCATGTCAAATTGTGTTGTCTAGAATGGCATCCTGAGCATGGTATGGTATGGGTTAAAGTGGAACCAGATGATGTACAACGGGTCTTTTAGTGTTAAGCCTGCGTTGAAACAAGAAATGCTACAGTGGTAGATTCAGGTGCTCAAATCTAGCGCAATCGATGGTAGGCCAATTCAGTCTGCTCCAGTCCATCCCAGTAAAGACCCGAAACTAAACTGTCCCTGTCATACTAAGGCGTACACGTAAATCCATCTATGTGGTGACGATGCAAGCCTCTTGTTGGAATCCTACTTTTGCCAAGAGGGTACAATGTGGTACTGTAAGATGCAACACAGTATCGAAAGTTAGAACAGAAGGTGTGAAAGTTTGCGAAACGAATACGCGATGGACACCAACAGGAGAGAAAAGAGCACAATGACCTATAAAGAGGGAGCTGGTGGACATCAGCAAAGAAAAGGATATTTTAATAAATTTGGTTTGCGGTTTTCTTTTAGGCTAAAAGCAATTTTGGGGAAAGACTTAAGCTATTGACACGAATAGATGTAAGTTTTAATAGAGTAAGAGCGTATGTCGAGATGAAAAGTAATTCCCACTACTTAGAAGGTTGATTTCTAGTTTTGCTAAATCAAAAGTCCCGTTTTTTCCTTCATCTCCTTCCTGTGCAGCCTCTCTATTGCTAATTACTTCTAAATTGACGGTAATCTTACAGTTGGTGGTTTTGTTCAAATCATCAGTAAATATTTGACCCTCCACAGTTTGTGTATCCGACTGTTAGCACAAACACCCTTTACATTTACCTGCAGTTCGTCCCTACTGTTCATCTTGTCATATTATTTCCCATGTACTATTCGGAGGAGGTGATTGTTGAATTAAATGTTTGCCGTCAAAAAGTGCAACCTGTATGACGCCGCCCTGAGTGGCTTTAATGGCTTCAGATTGCTGTCATGTCATCCAAATTGCGTGTTGAATGACGTGAGCACTTTAGCCTCTGCAAGTCGTACTTCCAGGATGTGATCTTCAAGTCTTGTCACACTGACTATCAGCTCTTTCCAACGTTAGCAATATCTGTTGTGCCCCACTACTTTCACAATAATGCAAGCGCATTCAACTCAATTTGAAGGGGTGGCAAATAACTCCATAAACTTCCTTTTGAAATTGCATTCCTCAAAGGAAACTACAGTCTTCTCTGCAGCAGTGCATTATAATTTCAAGAAAATTTTTCTTAGCTTAGAAGATTAGTAGAAAAGCTGGATCAGGTAGGCATCTCAAGATTTCTTGCCTTCTCAGTACCAACGCTTTTTTGTCCTTATTTTCTTGCGTCAAAAGCAAGAGCATGCACAAGAACGCATTCAATTGGCCGAGAGTAAAGCAAATAAAACAAATGTTTCTTCAGCATTCATGCGGACCACTTGGAGGACCCAGCATGAGGAGGCAAGTATTACCATTAACAATATTGCTAAATAGTTTAAAATTCATCGTTTTTGTTTGTGAAGTGATCCACTCGAAAGATTTACACACATGTGTGGTGATTTTACCCACTTCTAGCACCGAATCGTACGTGCTATTATCATTATTATTATTATTCCAGCCTGATACATTCGCATTATCAACTGATGAGCATTAGTTGAGGTGGTCAAAATACCTTAATGGTAAATGATGTTACACCTGAACAGTTTAATATCAGGGTGGACGGGACTGCAGTAGCAAAGGCGTTGATACCTTTCACATCACAATGTATCAAATATATGCAACCACTTCGCCACACACACACGCATGAGACTTGCGGAGCCTTGTCATAGGATTGACCATGCTACACTAGCTCGGAAAACAAAAACACTTCATATCAGCTACAACACTTATTCCGCTAAACTAGTCGGTCAGAGCGCTATAGAGTGTTTTCCAGCTTGATCAAGTGTGTTTGCCCTCTGATTAGGAAAATATATTGCCTCAACTTGTCACTCTATTGTCCGCTTCTCTCAAAAACTGGTTTGATTCCAATGTGCTTAGATAAATATTTACTTGCATTCCTTCCTTTTAGGCTTCAAGGGTAATATTACTTGTAGACCACCATCCGAGTTCTTTCGTTCACCCAATCTCATCACTTGTTCATTAGGTTTTGGTAACTTCTCATTTAATTCAAATTGACTGCTGTCCAGCTAATGGACGAAGATGGGGTCAACCCCTTGTTCTGACAAATGCGACTGGCGATGAGGAATAGATTGCATTTGTCCGTGGTTGATTTGGTGAATTCTGAGAAACTTAACAGCAAAATTCTTGACTATAAGTAAGTTACATACTCCTATTCCTTTTAACTCACTGAGTGGAATCGCATTACTCTCACATCCTCATCAATGGCTAGACATCTATTACAGCCATTGTCCGACTTCGTCGCTCGAATTATTTGAGCCACTAACAACTATACGTCACTTGAGGGCTTTATTCGCCTGAGAATTCTGGTAACTATGCAGATACTATTCGGAGGAAAATCATGACAGATGTGATGACTCTGTCACAGTAATCGGCGCAAAATATTTAGCTTTTGATGATAAGGCACAGAACTTAATGGTAGATGGCAAAGTCATACATAATCGTGAGTGAAATGTGGTTTATTACAAGAGCAATCTGCAACTGAGGCGACGGATAGGACTTAGTCCCACATTCGCAAGCAAATTGCAACATTTTTGCATTCTAAATGTGTTTAATGTATAGAACATTTATTTAGCGAAGTTAGCAAAGTTGGATGTGCATTTATGTGTCTGAGGTCGGTCAACATGCCTCCAATCCAAATGGCGGAGAACAACAATAGGAGTGATGAACGAATATCTTCATCAACACAAACACAGAGATATGACTCAACTATGTAAGGGGAGCACCTTAGGCTCCACAAAGAACGACATCAGGACTAGGCGCTAAGCCATACATTTCCACGGTGGTGACGATCTCAGCCTTGATAGCTTTCAACCTACAGCCTTGGCAGTCATTGAGTCACTTGGTGGAAAGCAGTCACTTGGCTGACTGCATCGAAGCAAGGCAACCTCTTCCACAGGAAAATGGGAGCACTACACATAAGAGCATGAAGTTAGGCATGGTTAGTGCTAGTTGCATGCCTCGTGATGATTCAGTCATGCTGATAAATCG